>PVJH01008744.1:0-83350 GCA_004026705.1 Nesogale talazaci | reverse complement strand
TAAGGGTTTCTGTGGGATAAGGGTACAGTGGTGGTGGTGGTGGTGGTGGTGGTGGTGGTCGTTGTGGTGGTGTAAGGAGAGACAATGTCAAGGAGTCCATGTAGAAAAAGAATGTCTGGAAACTGATTGTGGTATCAATTGTACATTTCTACTTGACATGATTGAGCTATGGAATGATGTGATATATGGATTAAATCTCAATAATAACTTTTTAAAAAATAAGATGTGCTGAGATTGATAATCATGAAGGAAAAGTGACTTAAATTTCATGTTTTATGCACATTATATATAAAATTAAGTTGTTTAAAAAATGTAAAGGTATGAGAAACAATGTAATCGAAGTACTTCAGAGTCTGCCTAAACAAAATACTATGCTGTCTCTCAAAACAGTACAAGAGTGTAATTTTTCAAGAGGCTTCAAAGTATTCTTTTTCTTGAAGGACTTGCCTTAGAAGAATTTCTAGAAATTGAGGTTAACGTTTAAGGTTGATCTTGTTTTGGGTAACAGTTTTTATTTTTAATAGTATATTTTATTGTATTGTGTCAGATTTGAAAATCTTAAAATGTTTTTTCTATATCAGTATTAATATTTAGTTTTTTATTTTGGTTACTCATAATGTTTAAATTTTCACATGCTAAATATTCAATGTATTCACCAAAAGTAAGTTGTGTTTTTATCTTGAGATAAGAAGCTCAATATATTTAATTTGAATTCCATACTTAAAGATATAAAATATAGTGGACATAGGGAAATGCATATACTATAAACACTAAATTCTCAGGAAGAGGTTTACCTAAGCTTAATTGATGAACTTAACCTTGTTAGTCATACGTAAGAGATGAATCACTGGCTGAGCCCTGGTGGCTTAGTGGTAGTTTGCAGGACTGCAGCCCACAGGGTTGACAGTTCAAATCCAGCAGCAGCTCTCCAGGAACAAGTCTGGACTTGCTATCCCTACGCAGGGCACAAAATAAATAAATAAATAGATATATTTTTTAAAAAAGATGAATCACTATCTTATAATAAATCTAACCCAATTAGCCTAGTGATTTAATATTAGATAAGTGCTTTCATATCTATTCTTTTTAGAATATCCTAAGAGTTCTTTCCTGGCTTACTTGAAAAGGAACTAGAACAAGAGTGCTAATGAACAGAGTGATTTTCAATTTATATCAAAGAAAGAGAGTTTATGACTTGCTATTCTTGATACCATTCTCTAAAGAACCTGAAGTTAACTCATTAGCTACATTGGGGCTTTGTATATGCCATCTAGGTTGGAAGTTACAGTCAACATAGATAAATACAGCTGATTTGACGGCAATGAGTTTGGTATCCAAGGTCTGTATTCATTTATCAATAATCCCTCCAATCATCTTTAAAAATCACAATTCAGATTTATTTACCAATGATTGCATCCATTTGTTTCTCTCTTATCTTGCTATTTAAAGACAGCAACTCTACCTATTTATGTATCCAATTCTTCCTAACCGGTGATTAGGGTCAGCCAAATCCTCCTGGCTGCTTGTGAGCCCACATGTATCAGAGTAGAACTGTACTCCATGCTGGTTTGGGGGTGGTTTTCCTGCTCCTTCCTTGTGTGTGGGCTTTCTCATAGGGTTTTTAATAGCTAGTTTTGCAAAAGTAGATCACCAAATATTTCCTCTGAAATGGCTCTGGGAGGACTTGAGCCACCAACTTTTGGGTTAGCAGCTGAACACTAATTATTTGCCCTGCCCTGGGACTCCCATTATTATTCTAGTGGTTTTTCCCACCTCCCATTGTTTTCTCTCAAACATGTCTATAACTACCTAATATCCTGTCACACAAGTAGTAGACACTTATTTAACACTAGTTCATTGTTTTTATTGGAGTGTCTTTTTACCCTTTAGCCTGTAAAGATAAATGGGCATCTCTCATCTTTTAAGAAAACCCCCAAATTACAGACTACCACCAAATGCTATTTTTAAACTTTTCTTCCTTTTACAACCAGTGCCTATAAACAGAACATATTTGCTCTTCTCTGCCACCCTCTCAAAGTTTTACGTTCTTCTTTCTTAGCTTATCTGCTTCCATTCTCTACCTCTTCCACTCTCCATTCACAATACCATTTATGAGTGATGTCGTTACTTCTAAATAATTGTTAAAGATTTATAGAAGCTTTTTATTTGACATTGCTCTTATTTTTTTTCCATATCAGCTCTGTCAGTAGTTAATTCTGAAAGGTTATTTTTAATATAGGACCTGAAACTGAAGCAAGTGAATTTTTTTTTTTTTTGCATCACTGCCCTCTCTGGTGATTGTGGTAGCTACCCAGCGCTGCTCCTGAGAGCTGCCGCTGGATTTGAACCGCCAGGCCCTCGGGCCGCAGTCCCGCACCCAACCACTTAGGCCACCGGGGCTCAGCGCAGTGAATTTTTAAACTATTACATTAAAATTTGTAATGATTTTATAACTTCATGCATTGAATCATTTGGAAAATATTGGTTCACTGAGTTATGTAGATGCCCAAGATGTTGGCAAACTTATTATACAGTGTTATTTTTTAAAAGAATCCTCGGTGGTATAAACCTTTAACACACTTGTTGGTTGAGATAGTGAAGGTTCCCGTCCACCCTGAGGGCTAGTGCTTCATTTTTTTTTTAAAGTTTGGTTATATACTTCAGAAAAATCAGCCATTGAAGTGCATGTGGAGCATAATTCTACTTATACACACATAGGGTCACCATAAGTAGAAACAGACTCAATGACATCTAGACTCAATTTTTTATTTGTTTAAATCAAATTTGTTTAAAAGACACCAAACTATGGAACAAAATCTGTTGGGAAGCTATTATGTTGATAATGCCCGTCAAGTTTTTGTTTGGTTACATACATGCATTAACTTACTTACTATATTGTTTTATCATTGTCAGAAAATATTTTTAGTTATGTTCCTTTGAATAACGAGTTCTTTTCTTTCTTTTTTTTTTGTTTTTTTGTTTTTTTGTTTTGTTTTTTGGGCATCACTGCTCTCCGGTGGTGGGAGTAGGAGGTCCAGCCCCACTGCTGGAACTGAACCTCCGTCCCAGTGGGCCGCAGTCCCGCGCATAACCACTACGCCACCGGGGCTCAGCCCCGAGTTCTTTTCTTTCATTTTGAGAAAATGCCTACCAGATATCCATGCCTAAGTAGCTATAGTTTGTTCTTTGTATATAAAAGTGAAAAGAGGGTGTCCTACAAAAAGAATGATACGTTCTGTTTACAGTTCAATAAATTACATAAACCATTTTCCTCATAACAAGCTTCTGTAGGCAGCAGAAATGATTTTTACAAAATTCCTCATGATGCAGTGTTAAAAAGAAATTAATATAAGGGGCAAGGTTGAATAAAATTAATAACTTTAATGAAGTAAAACTTTATTAATGGAACACTTTTTCTCCTGCTGATGCCACAAAGAATACAGTGAATGACACTAGCATAGTTTGGTGTTATGTTTTAATCCTTACTTAAGCCAAATTAAACCCGTTGCTGTTGAGTTGATTCCAACACTGGGTATTGCAGACTGGGCTACTCCTCAGGGTTGCAGCTCAGCTGTAATCTACCGAAGCAGATCCAGAGACCCTTCTTTTGTGCCACAACTAGATTGGTTTGAATTGCTAAGCTTCAGATTAGTTGTTGCGTAGGTGTAGGGGCCACTTCTGTCCTGTACAAAGCAAAGGAGATTCTAGCTCCACATCTGCCCAAGGATGATGTCTATCCGGGAGAGGTCAGACATGCCTCCACCTGCCAACCTTGTTGACCTTGATCTCACGTTAGCCATTCTTCCTGTGACTATCTGCTTTTCAGCTGAATTCAATGACCCATTTGTAGTGACCAAACATAACTCACCAACACTGCTTCTAATTATAGTATTTATTAGAGACATTAGCAAGTTCCACCAAGTCAGGGTCAGAAACACTTAAGGATTCAGTTCTCTTTTTTACAGCACATCTTGTCAGCAATGATGACAACCATGTCTCTCTGGTCCTCTGCCTCAGCCATTTGGCCTCTTTGCAACAGCCCTCCTAATTAATCACAATTTATTATTATTATTTTTGGTGGCATCACTGCTATTTTGTTTGTTTGTTTGTTTGTTTGTTTGGGGAGGGGGCCTCACTGCCTCTGGTGGTCGTGGGCGCTACCCAGTGCTGCTCCTGAGAGCCACCACTGGATTTGAACCGCCAAGCCCGTGGGCTGCAGTCCTGCAGTCAACCACTTACACCACCAGGGCTCAGCCCTTTTTTTGTTTTTTTAATAAATGCTTAATTAATCTCCCAGCTCTTAGTCTCTTGTCTTCTTCAAGAGTTATGTTTGTACAATATAAGTTGGATTCAGTTATTACTTTCTTAGAATTGTTCAGCATGTTCCAGCATCGGATACAATTCAAATTTATTTTTAGAACATGTTGTTGTTAGTTACCATCAAGTTGATTTTACATCATGGAAGACTCGTGTGCACAGGAGCCCTGCTACATATTATTATGCCTATATGCTTGCCGTTCTTTCAGCCAAAAGGAATTTATGATTCCTAAAACACATAATAATTTGTACAGCCCCACACATTTGCATATGTAAATTTTCTCAATAGTGTAGTCTCTAATTTCTCCTCCAAAAATGCCATTATTTTAAATTCACTTAATGCAGGAAGGTTTTCTTCCTTTTGGCTTCCATGAGATTTTACATTAACCCACCTGTAAGATAGCTGGACAGTCAATCACAGAAGGGCCATAAAGAAGGGATGATATAATCAGTGTGCAATATAGCACTGATAAAACACATAGCTATCCTCTAGTTCTTTAATATTTCCTCCCCTTATGATTATGGTGTTAAATTCACCTCATTAATCTTGTTAGACCTGCATATTTCATTTGTATGGTTAAGATCATTCTATGGTTGGTCAAACAATCACACTCATTTTTAATCACTACGGGCTGTGTCATGGCTTCCAAGGCGGACTCCCGGGCTCTTCACAGAACTCTGATGGCAGCATTGGCATGGACTGTCCATAAAGAGATGATGGCCAGGATGGTCTTCACATCCTGGCCAAAAGCTGGCTGGGGGCAGGGGCAGGGGTGGGGTCTCCTCCTCCCTTTCTGCCATGAGCCCCTCCCCCTCACTGTCCTGAAGTCAAAGAACATCCTCTCTGGGAGACAGGCAGAAACAGCATCTCAATGACCGCACTCAGATGGGTGTGGCTCTAGCATACAAAAGAGGAATCACTGATACAGACACTGCTTTGGGGTGAGGAGAGGGTCTACATATGCCGTAAGCCCACTCAGAAAGGCTTTTTCTCCAGTGAGCTCCCAACAGCCCCTCCCCTTTGGCCCCTCATCTACACCACCATGTCTCTGGGACTAAGAAGCAGCAAGTTCCCCTCATGCCCTGCGATCTCCAGCTGGGGAGACTGAGTTTGAATGCAGGCATGACTATCACCAGGCTGATGGCGGTGCTTGAGGAAGGATATGAAGGATATTAGAATGAGAACAATAAGACCATTATTGAATATTTCAGCCTCTCAGAGGCTCTGGAGAATGGAGACAGTAACTTGCTAGCCTATAAGAGTTGTCCAAGTACATGCTGTCTTGCCTCTGGACTGCTGCTGGAACTAAAAGTCACATCAATAAAATAAACTGAAGCACTTTATCAAAGGGAGCTACTTGGAAACTTAAAAAAAAAATCCCATTCGATGCATGAAATCCAAGATAGATAAACCCTTCCTAGTCACAAGGGTCGAGCCAGCCAGGGTACAGTATAGCACCGGTGAGAGACACAACAGTCCTGTAGTTCTTTAAAGTTTCTCCCCATTCCCCATCATGACCCCAGTTTTATCTTAGAGTAGCTATAGCATGAGGACAGGAGAAAGGGAAGAGGAGAAAGGGTAAACATCGCAATGATCAACGTAAAATCTCCCTCCACTCAGGGAAATGGACAACAGATATTTGGGTGAAGGGAGACAGCGGGTAGGGTAAAAATATAAAAATTAAAGTATTTTATAATTTATCAATGGTTTAGGTGGAGAGAGTGGGAGAAGGAGCTGATACAAAGGGCTAAAGTAGAAAAACAATATTTTGGAAATTATGGTGACATGACAAATGTGCTTCATACAATTGATGTATGGATTGCTTTAAGAGCTATAAGAGTCCCCACTAAAATGATTTATTAAAATTAATCTTTTAGAGGGCTGAGCCCCGGTGGCGTAGTGGTTGTGCGTGGGACTGCGGCCCACTGGGACGGAGGTTCAATTCCAGCAGTGGGGCTGGGCCTCCTACTCCCACCACTGGAGAGCAGTGATGCCCAAAAAACAAACAAAAAAAATTAATCTTTTAGAAACCTTCAGAAATAGTAATTGGAATAATGATTCCCTGAGAGTATGGGAAGGTGGGCGCCTAATAACAAGGATGTCTGTATAATCCCACTTGAGGGGAACAAATACAGAATTGTCAGTGAACACATATATTGGATAATGTAAGATAAGACTATACATACATACATATATATATAGCAATGAGGACTTCTGGGTTGGGGGTTGGGGAGGGAGTGGATAAAGAAGAGCTGATATCAGAGTTCAAGAAGAAAAAAAAATCTTTTGAAAATGATGGCAGCAATTGTACAATTATGCTTCATTTAATTGCTTTATGGATTGTTAAAAAAGCAGTAAGATTTCCCAATAAAATGAAAAGTTTTGTTAATGTCTAATATTGTATTGAGTTTATGTATATCTTTCCCCACTCTATTGGGAGCTATTTGAGATCAAGAACTATAATTTTTTGTAGTATTTAGCAAGACAAAGCAATAGTAATCATTCAATTGGTGTTTAAGTATTTGAATGAGTTTCAAAGAAATTACTATGAAAAGCACATATTAAACCCTTGATATTTCATTCTCTTTTTATTTACTATCCTCCTGATAGAGTTGCTAATTAATAGGACAGTAGGCAGAAAGAAAACACACACACACACACACACACACAGAGGGGCGTCCATGAGCGACTGTGTGTTTAAGGTTATGAGTCACATTGACTTGACCATTAGTGCTATGGTAGTGAATATAGTGGTGCAATTTGGCATTTCTATAATGCTGTAGCTTTGCAGTTATGTGATGAGCCTCTATTTTTGCATGACATTTGATTTTCTCATCACAATCTGGTCTTTGGAACCTAACCATGCTGATAAATGAGAAACTGATGTGTGTATGTTCAGTAAAATCTACATGATTTAAAAGCAGATTTTTCATTTTATACTTTTGCCCACTGGTCATTTAATTGTATATTAGCACCTGAAGACAGAAGAAAAAGTAATTTTTAAAAGCCAATCCCTTTAGACCTCACTAGAATTCATGAAGACTGAGATGCTGGGGCTGAAACTTTATACTGTCCATTGACCAAATGTTGCTAGTAAATTACCATTCATGCTCGAATATAAGCGAAGTTTTTCAACACAAATGTTTATGTAGTTTTTGTGGTAAAATTAGTTGCCTCGGCTGACAATCAGATCAGCTTATCCTCGAATATATACAGTAAGTGGTTACAAAATTATAAGGGAAATATTTAATCCTTCATAGATCTTAAAGGCATTCTTTAAAATGAATCATTCATTATATTCCAGGCTTACCTTTAGAGAATATTTGTTGACAAGAATCCTTTCTTAATTGCAGTGTCTTTGAAAATATTTTGAATTAGTGAGATGTGTGTTATACAGTCAGAGTTATGTCTTTTCTATTGTCTTGATAGATAATTTTTGGCCAAAAACTACTACTTTGATCATGTATAGAATTCCGTAATACTAGTCTGTCTTCCCTTGCCTTAAGGTTATAGAATTGGAAACAGTCTCTGAGCACTGTCAGTCTTGCATATAATTAGAATGCCATGCTAGTGAGTTTGATTGATGGTAAAATGTTAGCAATGATTACCTAAATTCAGAAATGGGTGTACTGAGTATATAATATCAAAGGACACATTTAATTTGATGGATTTCACTTGGAAGAAGTTTCCCCTTGCACTTGCATTTGAAAAAATGCACTGGAAATTTAAAGCCAAAGGATATTGCAGTTATTTTTGCTCATAAATCTATTTTCCAGCATTCATTTACTACATTCATTGTCATCTGTTGGTTCTTTTCTTTATTTCATAATTACTTTCAAAATTCAGCATTATTATCTAATTTAACATTTTCATATTTTTAAAGGTCCCCAGGTGCATCCAATTTTTCAACTTTACCAAAGATCTCTCCTTCATCTCTGTCAAATAATTATAACAACATCAACAACAGAAAGTAAGCACTGTATCTTAAAAACTCTTTGTTTAATTGATCGCCCTATTGTGGTTGCAAAAAAAGATCTCATGTACCTAAAATTTAGGATAAAAGTCTTAATGCATTAAAATCTGGTTTCTTTTCAATTATAAGTTCTACAAGAAAGAAAATAGTTATAAACTTCTCAATTTAATATATCACATACTGCATTTATTTACTAAAAGGAAAATAAAGCAAATTTAGATTCTAACACAAATTACAGAAGTACATTTAGAAATTTATTATAGAACTCACTCAGTTTAGCTTTGTAGGGTGAGCATAAACTTTCAGATGTCATTTTAGAACCAGATATATTTTCTCATTTGGTACACAGTACTTTCTAAAAGTATACGTCACTGATTCTCAACTAGGAAATAGACCAAAATTATACAAACTTTTCTATTTGTTAAAAAAAGAGTCACTTTTCCCTTGCCCCCAAAAGAATAACATTCAAAATCTTGGAGCTTATAAAAATTATGCACATCATATGTTATCTCTCTATAAGAAAAACAGTTCTTTGTAGATCACTTGGGCTTCATTGTACCACCTAACTATAGTTGTATTAAAAGGACATGGGTGGTATAAACAGATAGCATAGTCTGCTGCTACCTGGAAGGATGGAGACTTTAAAGTCAAGACAGAGTTGTTTTTGGAAAAGACCTGGTGAACCACTTTTGAAAAATCAGATATTGAAAGACCCTGTGAAGTACAGATCTCCTGTGACACACATGGGACCATATAAATCAGAATCAACACCACAGCAACTGGTTCTGCTTATGTATCTGTTACCTTAAAAATAAGCATGATTTTTCTTTTATTGGAAAAAAAAAAACTTTTGGTACTTGTTATTGGTTCATTAAAATTATGAAAAGATTTCGATGTAGAATTACTCTCTTTCATTTCTTGGATGTGAAAATTTTAGGTGATATATAAGGTTGACAATGTAGACTTAACTGTCTATACTGCTTGTGTAGTTCTCAAATGGAATCTTGTCCCAAATAGTGAAGTTATTATGAATAACATTTAAATTAAACCAGAAATTGAGTTTATAGGTTCAATTCATTGCTCTTAAAATATAGTTTTGGAGAAACTTGAAAAAATTATTCTTGGCTTTATATGAATATATAAATAGATGAGAATAGCTATAATAATGTCAAAAGGAAACGCTAGTAACAGGACCAGTCTTATTAGTTTCATAGCCTGCAAGAATTTAAACTGACCCAAGAATATATACACAGATCAGCCTAGAAGAAACATTTCTATATCAAATTATTTCATTAAGAATTATACATTAAACGATATTGGGTAGATATTAAAATTAGTGATAGGAAAGTGAGATGACTTGAAGTTTCCAAGAAGATTGTAAGGCATAAAAAATTAGAAGGCAAATAGATACTTAAACACATTTGCTATAAATGGGAAATAAACAGTAAATATTCTTAATATATCAGACTTACAAAACAGTGACAACTAGAAAATTGAGCAATTGTACAATATTTAATTTAGATGACACTTAAACATTTACTAAGACACTAAAAATATGACATTAAACACTAAAAACTCTCCACTTCCTTTACCTTAATCACATTTGGAAAAATTAAATGAAATGGTAACTTTCTTTTTGTTTGTTCATACTTTATTGTTATTTCCTAATGAACAGAACATAACACAAACCAAATAAAATATTTAATCCTTTGTTTTTAGTTCAATAAAAATAGCTAACATTCTGATTGTTGTTTTTTCTTTTTTAAAGAAGGAAAGTGTGGATAGAACAAGTAGGCATAATAATTGACACTGTACAATGATATGCACAAGTTATTATTTTAACAATTATAGTCCTCAGATGTGCTCTTCGTAGTTTTCCTTTGTAATACAGGAGTCATGCTCTTATAAGCAAAATTTATTAATAACAAAATAATTTTACGAGGAGTGACAGAGACTTGTAAAGCAAGTCCTTAAATAAAAGGAGGCAGCAACAATGCAATGTAAGGTGTTGGATTAAGAAGACAGTTTGAACTGGACCTCAAAACATTAAAAAATTCATTTATTTTATAGTTACTCAAATACACATGCATTAAATGAAAATATTGCACAACAAAAAAATCTCCCAGAGTAAGTGCTTCTGTGTCAAGGGCACTTGACTCCTCACTGCACAAATGAAGAGCGTACACTACTCGTGCGTTCTGTTAACTTGTACAATCCGTATGGCATTGATGTATCACAAATGCATATTTTCAGAAAAGGCACCTTTATAAGTGAAGCTAATAGAGGTGAAGGATACAAAGAAACCTTTTGCATTTGTAGTCCAGAGTTTCAAGCGGTCCATAATACAATGTATCGAAATGTGAACGACAATTTTGTATATTTGTTTATTACTAACTCGATCATTAAAGTGGAAACAATTTTTTAAAAAACAACAACAAAAAAAGAAAATATTGCACAACATTAAATTTATTGATTGTGAAATTTATAGTCCTAAATTTCTTTAAAATGGTACAATTTCTGGTAGCACTTAACTGTTTGATTTCCTACCCCACCCCAAAACATGAGCAGCACAAACAGAAAATGAGTCAATTGAAACAGTCAAGAAAGTTATCTTTTTTATGTTTGTTTGTTTTTTTTAATTAAGGCTAGCCAAGAGCATTCATTGGTCAATGACACAATTGTTTATATTCCAGAAAACCTAAATGTAGGAAATACCCATCTAAGTGCTATATTTAATTATACAATCAATTTTTCCTAAATATCCATTACTTAAAAAATTAGAAAATCCAAAGAATTATTACTTTTAAAAGTTTTTACCTAATGACAACACTGACTTAAAAACACATTCAGAAATCAAATATCAGAAGATGCAATGCCTCTTCGTGTATATGTTAATGTATTCAATAAATATATTAATGCATTAAATATAAAAGCTTTATTAAACATCGTACACTGTACTTAAATATTTTACACACAGCTTAACCAAGTCATCCCAAAGTCTCTCTGATATTAGTATGACCCCCATTCTCTCTGATGAAAAAGCACAGACATGTACAGAGGAAGTACACCGCTATTTACATAAACTATTATTGGATATTTCTGCTTTTGAAATATAAACTCCTGTAAACAGAAATTATTTTTTTAAACTCATTTAACAAATGTTTTTTTGATATGACTGCAGGGTTACCTTGCAGGGTTCTATTAAGAAAACTTGCAATTTTGCATAACCCCTTTTTCTCTGGTTGATAGCCAGTGTTCCTCACATTATACAGAAATAGGTTTTCACTAACTATTCTTATAAGGATTCTGATTTTAATACTTTTTTTAAGTATTACTATTCTCTATAAAAGTGACAATGTGTATCACAATAATTTAAAACATCTGTATGCTAATTTTAGTAATTTATTAATAGATGTTTATCATAGTTTAATAAATAGTACATCATAATATAATAGTGCAATGCTTACATAAATATTCAAAAGTGTACAATAGTATGCTCTTTTTAGGGCTGAGACGTGGTGGCATAGCGGTTGTATGCAGGACAGCTGCCCACAGGTTTGGCGGTTCAAATCCAGCATCTGCTCTCCAGGAGAAAGGCTGGGCTTCCTACTACCACCAGGGCAGTGATGCCTCCCCAAAATAAATAAATTTTTAAAAAATAGTATGTTCTCCTTAAAATATATATCCATAAACAGGAAAAGTAAAGGAGAATTTTTATTTTATACATTACCTTTCCATTACATAGTTGTAGATGGAGCACACATAAGTGATATACAAGCCCCCAATAAGATGATTTAAAAAAAAATTCAAATCTAAATATAACATGTACTTACAATAAATCTTGTTAGAGAAATGTTTAACATTGACTACCTATGATGTCTCCATATAGTACATATTAAACATACTGCCTTGTATGTTTCTGTTCTCTCGCATAGTAAAAATGTAACTGTACAATCTAATCTCCAAACCTCTGACTACAGAAAATATGAGGAGATGAATTCAAATCTTAAATGTAGAGCAGGATTCATTGATTCTTCTGTGGTGACAAAAGTTTTTTTTTTTTTTTTTTTAGCTCTTTCTATTTATCTAGTTAGGTTCTAAAACAAGGAATTTTAAATAGCATATACCTATTGGGATACCACAATGCTATGATCATTTTGAGTTAAAAGTTAAATTTTGTTCCCTTATTAAGGAACAGTGTTAGAGTATTCATAAAGTAGAAGAAATTGCTGTTGTTGGTTTTATTTGTTTTGATTTTAAAACTGAATTAAAATATAATTATTGACAATTTCTCACATGGATTTTGTATTTTGACTATTCATTTAACTTTTAGAAATACTAAGCAAATTAAGACTTCAGATGGAATTAAATACTGTTTCTAATTAAAACTGTAAAATAAATTTTGACCATTTTTAGTTAAGTGAGCTTTTGGAACTTATTGTGAATGGAGATATTTTATGAGAATATTATGTTAAAACCTAGTGCTCGTAGGCAAATTACCTATAAGTTTAAAACTTAAAATCCTATATTGATACATTGCTAAGACATATACTTTTAACTTTCATGAATAAGAATATTAACTTAAATAATAAAATACTTAGAATTTAATTTCATTTTAATAAATTTTTAATTAAAGACTAATGAGAAAATCTAAAAATATTGTTTATTTAGCTTGTATAGTAATTTCTCTATAGGTTCATATGATATTTGCTTTATTAAAATTTGTGTCCATTTTTTATCATGTACTCTTTTTTATTCTGGTAATAATTACGTTACCTACATTGTCTTCCCTGCTATAGATATTTTGCTATATTTTTAATACATTTTTTTTACAATTAGCATTCTACATCAGGCACATTTGTATTTTTCTGTTAATTTTCATCACCTATTTGAAATATAAATGACTCTGTAGACGACTCTGTAGACCATATACAGAAACTAGATTATGGAGACCATTAGAGGTAGGTTCGGCTATCTAACTCACATAGACACTTATCTGGCTCTTCAAAAGATAATAAACCATAAGCAGCTTTTTACTAAGTGTAAACTCAGAATAATTATAATAAAGAATATTAAATCATATGAGGGGGCACCCAAAAGTAACCAGAAAAGGACTATTGAGCAACTCCCTCTGAGTTAATGCACCCAGGGGGCATCACCAGAGAAGGTTCTCTTTGCTCACAGTGAATTTTTTTTTTTTTACAGTGAATTTTTTTGAACAAGCAGTTTCTCTTGAACCTTATTTTTTGTGATAGCCAAAGAGTATGCAGCTGTGAAATTTTGTTTCTTCATTGGGAAATAGTCACAGAAATTGTTGTGATGTTGAACATAGCTTACAAAAATAGCACTACAAGAAACACTCATGTGCACAGGTGGTTTTCTTGTTTTAAAAAAGTGAATTGTTGATTGATAATAAACTTCATTCTGTACATTCGTCAATACCCCAAACATGCAAAAAAATGTTCTTCTCATAATGCATTTGGAGTTTCTTCCACCAGGTCTGATTGTTATTCAAGCTTTCTATTTAGAAGTTCTGAAAAGATTGTGTAACAGTGTGCAACAAAATGCACCTGCTCACACAGCCTTCTCAGTGTGCCAGTTTGGGGCATTAAACAGCTTGCCTCTCTTGCTCCACACACCTTACTTAGCTGACCTTGCTCTATGGGGCTTCTTCTTTATTTCCACAAATGAAGAGGGACATGAAAGGACAGAATTTTCAAGAAATATAAGAGGTGAAGGACAAAAAAACCGAGGGAGGTGTTGTTAGCCATCCAAACAAATGACTTTGAAAAATGTTTCCAAGAATGGAACCACAGATTTGACAAATGTATTAAGTGTAATAAAGAGTACTTTCCAGCTGATAAGATTGTTATGTTTTAAAAAAAAGTGAAGCTTTGAAAAATAGGTTTTTTTTGAGGGGTAACCCTTCACATATATAATATTTATAATGTCAGATATAAGTAATAATTGAAAAGTCAATCTGTAATAAAGGTAAGGTGCTTGAGAATTTTATAGAAAGATAAGGCTCAAATTTATTAAAGACCATTGATTTCTACAACAGAATTAACCTACTGTATTATTAAAATTCCCATTTATTTTACGGGTAAATTCGGGTAATCTTTAATCAACTGTAGTCAGAAGGTTGGCAATTCTAAGTGACTAGTTGCTCCACAGAAGAAAGATAAGTTCTGCTTCCAGTAAAGATGTATTCGTTCGCAGACTTAAAAACTTACAGAGAGAGCAGTTCTCACTCTAAGTCCAACAGGGTAGCTGTGAACTGGTATGAGCTTTGTGGATGACAATCGACTTAGGTTCTTTGGGTTTTTATTTAGCATCGTCTCATTCGAAACAGAGTAACATAAGATGTTAAATTAGGAAAAGATTATCATAAATAGTCATGAAAGATAATAGAGGCTTCCTTTGGAGTTGAAGTTTACATATTCTTTGCTGAAATGCTTACACACTACAGGCTTTGGCTCTTCCATGAGAAACAATTATTTGGTTTAGAGAGGACATAGCGTGGATTGTCAAACCTACTAAAATGGTCCATTTAGAAGGTATTAAAATGTTTTAAATTAAAAATATATATATTTTAAATTAATTTTCAAAAAAAATTTTCAGTATTGTCATTGAGCACCGATACTCTCTTACTTTTGGAAGAAGGTTGGGAAAGATTTATATTTACCCTGTCACTTAAAATGATAATGTAGATTTAGATTGAACAAAATTTTTTTTCCAATTGAGTGTTTTTGTTCAATTGTTCAGTAAATAGGAACTCCTTAAACAGTCAGTTTTATCATGTTACCACAAAAAAGAATAGAACTTCCGGGATCTGCTTGTTACATATGGGGAGACAGTTATCTGAATATATATTTATAGGATGAGAATATAAATGTGTTTATAGAAATCTTTGTGTTTTATGTTTTTTTTTAGGCAAGAGTAAACGTTTAGATATAATTTTCCTAGATAGTCTAACTGGTTAAACTTTGCTGTGGTATTATAGGTAGAATATATAGAATTTTTTTCTTTTTCAGTGCTAAATAAATGCAGGCCTTTAGTTTTTGTAATGTGCAATAAACCTTTTAAAGCTTATTTGTGAATCATTTGAGGGTTTACATTTCACATCATCATTTTTGTGCTCATCATTTTAAACAATTTATCAAACCTCCCAATATCTTGCCCTGCTTCCCTTCTTTTTTTATTCCTCTTTTCCTGCCCATCCAAATTAACACCTGTCTACCCTCTAGCCTGTGATTTATAGAACTTTTGTGCTAAGTAAAATAGGATTTGTTGATGCTTCCACTTTTATTAATGTGGTCCTACCATTATAATCAATAAATCAGTCATTCTATGAAGGTATATTGAATTGCTTGTAGGTACTTTACATTTTATTAAACACTAGGAATAGGAATCATAAAGCTGCCGATTTGCCAAAGGACAAAATATACTTAACTCCTATTTTAGTTTGCTGTATTTATCTTTGTTTAAATTAAAATAAGTATGCAGCTACTATTCTAGCAACTCTGCATATGAATCGCTCAGGGTTATGTCTGTTTCAGCCCTATTTTTGCTCAATCTAAATAAACATGGATTGATTTTTGAGAACTGAGTTGTTTTTTGTCATAGGGGTGTTCTTAACAAGACTAGTAGACTAGCTTTGTGTGTGTAATTTTAGATTGATGTATTTGTGTGTGTCCTTTATAGAAAATTCATAGAAAAATCCATTCTTTTAATTTCATTTTTTTCATAAAATTTTTGAAACTCCCTTGTGTACGTAAGTATATATCCATGTGGGTGTATGTATTTATATAACATTTCAGCAGAACAGGCAATAGTATGGTGTATTTGTGAAAGAAAAAAAGACAAGTATAACTGAATGTATTTGAAATTAAGGTATAACCTTTTAAAGGCTTATACTAGGAATAAATTGCAGCCAATTGAGATTTTTTGAGTTCCTGATTCATCATTTATGTATAACATTGTATTCATTTATTTGGATCATTTACCTTTAGCTTTTAGCAAATGACCTTGATTTTTAGGTTCTAACAGAAAAAAAAAAGAAATATATGCTTTTGAGTTCTATCCAAAGTAACTGTCATAAATATTTTATAAGATAACTTATAAAAATTTAATGGAGAAATCACCCTTCCTAAGCTTTTTTCTTTGGCTATAACTTCATAAAAAAATGAATTCTTATATCTAGTTAGTAGACATTATAAAAAGGAAAATTCTTGTTTAGAATCATTTTTATATTCTGATCTTGTTTTGTTTAGTTTAGAATCATTATTGTATTTCTGACCACCTCAAGCTTTTTTTCTGCATTGACTATTAGAATGTGCTGGTCTAGCATAAAAACTATAAATAGAGTCTTTAGTGCATCAGGTTAACTATATCACAGTGGCCCTAGAAATCTGATTCCACCTGTAAGTAAAACCCAACTCATCCAGTTTCTGTTTTCCTTCTACTACAGTAGCGATATGCAGAAGGAACACAAATGAGATGGACTATTGCTGTGGGTGGTGTTTAAAATCTGTTTTTAATTTGATGGAGCAATGAAGAGTGAGCCGTGAAACTGGCCCAGTTAATCAAGGGTAGAAAGATATAATAGTGGTTTGTATTGATTTGTGAGGGAACTCTGGTGTGTTGATGATTATGCACCGGGCTGCTAATTGCAAGGTCAGCAGTTCAAAACCACCAACCACTTTGAGGTAGAAAGATAGGTCATCTCTACTTTTGTAAAGTGTTACAATCTCACAAACTCACAGATGCAGTTCCCCCTTGTCATATCGGGTCCCTATGAATCTGCTTTGACTCAGTATCAATGAGTTTGGGGTATTGTTGGTAAAGTACATAGTATAGTGATTTTTGTTGATTGGATGAGGAATGTTTTAATTAAGGTTTATTTTTGTTGAAATTTAAGCCTTAAAAAATACTTGACATGCTGAGCCCCGGTGGCATAGTGGTTGTGCGCGGGACTGCGGCCCACTGGGATGGAGGTTCAATTCCCGCTCACAGGAGCAAAGGCTGGGCCTCCTCTCACCACCAGGGCAGTGATGCCTAAAAAAAAAAAAAAAAAAAAAAAACTTGACAAAGTAGAAAAACAGATATTTGGAAAATGATGAGGCAGCAGGTATGTGAAGGTGCATAGCACAGTATATGTATTTATGGATTATGAAAAGTGATGTACAGGCCCCAATAAGATGATTTTAAATAATATTTGACAGTGTAAGACATGACAAAATAATAATAATTTATAAATTATCAAGTGCTTATGAGGGGAAGGGCGGAGACGAGAGAGGGAGAAAATGAAGCGCTAATACCAATGGCTTAAGTAGAAAAGAAATGTTTTGAGAATGATCAGAGCAACAGATGTGTTTGACACAGTGAATGTGTGTTTGGATTGTGATGAGTTGTATGAGCCCCAATTAAATGATTTTTTAAAAAATACTTGAATTAAGGGTTTTATGAAAAAATATAACAACTGAAAACCTATCTCTTAAGTGGGTTAAAATATTTGCTCATTGTATCATAACTTTGTTGCAATTACTGAATACTTTATGAAAAGTGTATTTTTTTGTATTTTTCTAGTGTGAAAAATTCAAATTACTGTCTCCCATCGTACGCGGCTTATAAGAACTATGATTATTCAGAACCTGGAAGAAACAACGAACAACCTGGCCTCTGTGGCCTAAGTAACTTGGGAAATACATGTTTCATGAACTCAGCTATTCAGGTAGGTTTGCCGAACACATTGACACATGCATTTCACGGAAATCAGAAATACGAGAGTAGAGTTGGTTTTTTTCATGCCAGCATTATTTTGAGTATTCTGTGTTTGGGAATTTCTATTTTCATGAAAGATTCAATCATATTCTTTTATCCCATTTATTGTACTAATGGGATTAGAATATTGTCATGTTTCTCAACCAGGTGATTTCTGATTAATTAATTACCTTGTACTAGAAGATTAAATATTGTTTCATGTAAAGATATAATTTTAAACAGGATTTTGGATTTCTCAGAAGGGGGGGAAGGGAGCAACACTTAGTAGGATCTCTATGTATTCAGTCTAAGTCTTTTGCTTTTGATAAATGTTGATGAGATATTAAAAAATGTTTTATGGTTACTAGTCCTCTAAATCTTAATAAATTTACATTTTAAATATATATGTATATTTGTAAGCTTTGCATAGTGTAACAAATTAACTTTCCCTTAAATGTCTTTTAATTTAGAATATAGGAAATCTCTGCCTTCTCATTTTCTCTGTTAGCTCCAGAGAGCTTCCCTTTGCATCTTAGTCAAGTCATCTCTCTCTTCCAGTCTAAAATGTTAGATACCATGTATACTCGAGTATAAGTTGACTCAAATATCAGCCGAGGTTCCTAATTTTACCACAAAAATCGCATTGAAAATGTGCTGAAAAACTTGGCCTATACATGAGTATATATAGTATTTGTGTCTGTTTAATTATGAAGTAATGAGATATCTCGTTTTTAATATTATCACTTTGTATAAAAGTAGAAAAAGTTTATTTCATTCTTTTATAAGCAAAACTTGGGTTTAAGCCCAAAATATTATCTTTAACACATGAATTTTATGTATGGAGTCGTCCGCTGGTACAATCCTTAAACACTGAGATAAGGAAAAAAATACACGAATTTAACTTTTTTAAACTTATTTGTAAGTTATTAATTTTTACTTTTAAATATGTATATTTATCCTCTATATTTCAATAATTGAGTCTCCCCAAGATGGAGAGTAAATACAAAAAATTACATCAGTACAGATATAAAGACCTTATAAATCTTTTGCTAGCTGAAAAAAGTATGAGCCTCTTCACCATCCAAAATTCTAAGTGAATCTTTTTTTACACTGTCATTAGTCCACTTGTCTGCTAAATGAGCCATTCCTAGAAAGTTAGAATTTAACTGGTAAAACAGGAGTTAGACCCTTTCAGATAGTGAGGACAGCATAATTAGTTAACTTATGGTTTCCTGGTTTAAAGCTGTCCTACTCAATGACTAGCTTGCTTCATAGGTTCACAAACCTATTTATTCTACCTCACCCTTTTCCTAAAAAAAAAAAAAAATTACTCTGCACCTCCCCCTTCCTCAGCATTTAAAAATCCTTGTTTTATAGTCCATGATGCAGGATTAAGGGTACGGACCTGTTTCTGCAGCTCCCTCCCCCTGAGGTTGCCCCAGTGACCCCCAGAGGGCAGTGTTGCTCACTTTGGGAAACAAGGATGTATCTACTTAAGCATAATCTTTAATGTGTAATGCTGTTCATAAATTAATATAAATTGCTTTATTTAAGATTTTTTTCTAAGCCCCTAGCATGAATAAAAATATGATTATCTTAAGGTCTTTATTTTTCTAGAAAGGGACAGAGGTAAAGCCAAAAATAATCTCATGTTCTTTAGATAATAAGTAAGCTGGACAAGTGTTCAAAGACAGGGACAAGTGCAGGCAGGTGATGGTGCACTCAGGAAACCTTTATATGAATGGGAGTCTGATCAATGCCAGAAAACCCTATTCACAGATGTTTAAGTCATAATAATTTATATGTGACTCTTCTGTCCACTGTCAAAATTACTATGATTCCAGAGACATCGTGTAGTTCAGGTTTGTTTGTTTGTGCTTTAAATATTTTAATATAGAAAATATTAGCACTTTTTCATAAATACTAAGAAAATATTTTGACACTATAGGCATTATAAGTATAGATCTGTTTTAGAGAATCAGAATTGGTGTTCATGGATGATTCTAACTGGCATTCATACTACATTCCTTCACAGGCAATTTTACATTGCAGTTTCCTTTGCCTTTGAAATGATTTACTTAGATGTTTGTCTCCAGGTTGTTTGTTTAACTAGTTTCTCAAAACAACATTAACATTAAGTCTTCAGCTTAGTGACGGTGAATGAATTTGAACTTTTGTTTTGGCTTCTAGTATATTTTATCTCCTGTTTAAGAAACTTCACTTTACATCTGCTCAAAAGCATTGCAGAATAGTAAAATAGTAGGTTTCATAATGTTGTCCTCTCTTTTAGTATATTTTACCTTCACATGTTCCATTTCAATTGAGACATAGTCATGAAGGGTGATGGCTTAATATTTCTAAGAATCACATTATAGGAAACTGGATAGAAATTTCAGCAGTCTTCAAGCTATAGTATGTGCTTTTCACTTAGTTAGAAGCTATTTTCTCCAAAATAAAACTACTCATGCACACTGAGTAAAGGAAAAATGAATTTTTACTTTTGTTGCCTCATGCATTTTAGCTTTTAATTCAAATCTATAGTTAGAGAAGTTGAAATGTTAGTTTCATATTTTTTTAATTCTTAGGATTTTTTAATTGATTCAGATGTAGTTCTCAAAAGGAAAATTCAAACTCAGAGAAATGCAAAATCGTGGTAGTAAACTTTTCTTCTCTGTTTCATTGAAAATTGATATAAGCAAATAGAACATCAAGTGAAAGAATAGTAGGCAAATAATAACGTAGTTTTAAAAAACTAACCCTTTTCAGATACTGTTTCTTCAAGTTACACAACTTGCAACTTTCCTTTTAACTTCTGTAGCAATTCATTCACCTCCAAGAATATTATAAAGCAGCATTTCTATTGTTTGCTTTATAATGTAATATCTCTGATATTAATTACATAACCCTAAAGAAGGGTGAGAGCATTTTATTATATAAACCTACTGCCATCAAGTCGATCAGTACTGACTCATAGTGACCCGATAGGGCAGGGTGGGACTGCCTCTCCGAGTTTCTGACCACCTAACTCTTTACCAGAAGAGAAAGTCTCCTGAAAGTGGCTGATGTCTTCAAACTGCTGATGTTAAAGGTTGCAGCCCAGTGCACAACCACTATGCCACCAGGGATTTTTGCATAAGGTTGCTAGATCTAACA
This sequence comes from Nesogale talazaci, assembly GCA_004026705.1. Taxonomy (NCBI): domain Eukaryota; kingdom Metazoa; phylum Chordata; class Mammalia; order Afrosoricida; family Tenrecidae; genus Nesogale; species Nesogale talazaci. The sequence goes on along the minus strand of PVJH01008744.1, from coordinate 62,144 downwards.
AAATAAATACTTATGAAAAGGAATGCATATTTTTTCTATTGAGAAAGGGTTGTACTACCTACCCATCAGTAACCGTGAGATAGTGAAGTCTTGATTGCTCATGATTTCAAGCTGTGCACCAATCTGAGTATGATTTAGTATTGTTGCTATTATTTTTTCTATTGTGTTCACACACAAGATTTTTCCTGATGACATTGTATGAATGAAATGAAATTTTTCTAATGAGTAACTATATTGTTTTTATTTTTAAACTAATCTTTTTTCAGTGCCAAACATAGCTACCAACCTTACAGGGATACCCTTAAAAAAATTTTTTTTCTCAAAGTTATGTACTTAATTTTTTTTCATAAATAACCTTATCACCATCAAAGTACTCTCCATTACACTTAATACTGCAATACACTTAACACTTATAAAATCTGCGAATCCTTTCTTGGAAATATTTCAAACTCATCTCTTTGGATGGCTGACAACAACTTGTTTTTTCCTTCATCTCTTCTGTGTTGTCAGATTGCTTTCCTTTCATGTCCTTCATTTGCAAAAAGAAAGTCTCACAGAAAAGTTGCGGAGTGGGGGGTGGCAAGAGGCATGCTGTTTCATGTCAAAAACTGGCACACTGAGATGGCTGCGCTTGAGCAGGTGTATTGTGGTGGCAAAAAGTTCTGGCCTGCCATACGTCAAGTCTGTTTTGTCACACACAGTTAGGCAATCTTTTCAGAACCTCTAAATAGAAAATTTGGTTAACAGTCTGGTAGAACGAACTCCAAATGCACTACAAGTGGACATTTTTGTTCATTTGGAAAGTTGACGGACATCCAGAATGAGCTTTGACCTCAATCAACATTTCACCGTTTTTGAAATAAGAAAACCACTTATACACAGTTGTTGCCACAGCATTGCCCTTGTAAACTGTGTTCTACATCACATCTGTTTCTACGGCATTGTCCTTGAGCAAAAAACAAAATTTCACAGACGCTTGCTGTGAATCAGCCATTATAAAAAACAAGATGTGAGGGAAAGAGCTTGTACAAAAAAATTCACTATAACTAGAGAGAATCTTCCCAGGAGAAACCACTGGGTGCACTAACTCAGAGCGAGTTGCCATTATCTAGACACCCCCCAGAAAAAGAAGCTCTGCTGAGCAGAACTTTCAGAGTATGCCTTTTCCCACATAAAGATCATTAAATCCATGTACTGTTCCACCATGACTGTTGATCATTTGGGAAGCGTGCTTGAGGCTGGCTGTCAGCAGCTACTGTCCGGACTATGCATCCCTGGTTCATTCCGTTTAGTACAAGTCATCTGAGTAAACTCAGGTAATGACAAAAAATGTACATAGTTAGTTGTGTTGTGTTGTGCAATATGGACCCATGCAGTTATTCAAGGTACATAGACATACATTTTACATATAAAGAATTCTCAATGCCTTCATGAATAAATGTATTTAATAATTTGTAGTTGCTAGATCATTTTGACTCGATCATTTTAAAAGTAGCTCACATGCTGAAAAAGAGCGAGCACCCCTGCCCTAGATAAAGTGTTAGGAAACTTGCAGTACCCATCTCAGATTTTAGGAGTGGGTAGGGAGGACTAAGTAAGTAAAGATTACGGGGTAATAAATACTTGTGTTAAATGTCAAATACAAGCTGAGCCCTGGTGGCGTAGTGGTTGTGAGTGGGACTGCAGCCCACTGGGACCGAGGTTCAATTCCAGCAGTGAGGCTGGGCCTCCTACTCCCACCACCGGAGAGCAGTGATGTCCCAAAAAATAAAATAAAATAGATAAATGTCAAATACAACTGTTGGATTGAAATTTGTCCTTCCTTAATTTCAAGAAGTTAAGCAGAGTAGCTAGAAAAATTGTAGCTTTCATGCCCCTCTACATGTTCTCCCTACCTCCAAGTGCCCCATGCTGGCTGGAGCTAATGGGTGAAGAAGAAATAATGAAATCTCATAATTGTCTTTTAGTTATTATTATAAAACTGGTGCTTATCATCTACCTCGCTTCTGACTTGTGCTAGTTTCACTCTCTGTAGATCAACTGCTAGTCAAGGGGCCTAACAGCATAGAACACAACAGATACTCGATCGACAGGGTGTTTTGTAACTCCAAATTCTTGAGTACAAGTTAGCGCTGACCCTATAAGTAGCTATGATTAGAAGCAAACATCACCATCACACGGTGATACTAACAACTGAAAAGTTCTCTAAATCGTTTTTTAAACTCCATTTAGAGAATGGCCAGTTTTTAAATTTTACAATGAAGATTATGTCAAGGCATTCATTGAGTAGATTTGAGAACCCTCAATGCTTGTCAAGACTTAAGAGGCTTATGATTAACTTCCTAGAAAAAAGCAACTCTGTAGATAATTTTTTTAATCATCTTATTGGGGGCTCATACAACTCTTATCACAATCAGTACATACATCTATTGTATGTAAAGCACATCTATATATTTGTTGCCATTATCATTCTTAGTGTCCCCATTTTTTTAATAAATCATTTTATTGGCTCATACATCTTCCGTTAAGATCAATGCATACATCATTTGTATGCAGACCACATTTGCACACCTGTTGCCATCATTACCCCCGAAACATCCTCCCTCCCCACTTCCCTCCCCCATGAGCCCTTAATATTTTACAAATTATTATTACTTTTTCATATTTTACTGTCTAGCATGTCCTTTCACCCACTTCCCTGCTGTCCATAGTCCAGAGAGGTCATATGTAGATCCCTGCAATTAGTTCCCCTTTTCCACTCCACACACCATGCACCCTTGTGGTATCACTACTCCCACCACCGGACCTGAAGGGATCATCTATCCTGAATTCCCCATGTTTCTGGCTCCAGTGTACATCCCTGGTCTAGTTGAATTTGTTAGGTAGAATTGGGATCATGATAATGGGTGAGCGGAAGCATTTGAGAACAAGAGGAAAGTTGCATACTTTGTTGTTGTTGCCACATTGTACCTTGACTGACTCCTCTCCTCCCTGTAACCCTTCTGCAAAGTGATGTCACTTCACTGATTGATGAGCTTTGGGTCCTCACTCAGTACTCCCCCTCATTTATAATGATATAATTTTTAGATCTTTGAGGCCTGATATCAGATCCCTTCGATACCTGGTGGTCACACAGGCTGATATGCTTCTTCCCTATGGACTTTGTTGCTTCTGAGCTAGGTGGTTACTTGTTTACTTTCAAGCCTTTAAGACCCAAGATGCTATAACTTTTGATAGCCAGGCACCATCAGCTTTCTTCACCACATTTCCTTATGCAACCATTTGTCATGAGCGATCATATCAGGGAGGTGGACACGCCATGTTATGATTTTTAGTTCTCGAATCCTGATAACAGATTCCTGTGACACGTCGTGATCCCACAAGCTGATGTGCTTCTTCCTTTAAGACCCCAAATGCTGTATCTTTTGATAGCCGGGCACCATCTGCTTTCTTCACCAAGCCTGCTTATACACACATTTGTCTTCACTGATTGTGCCAGGAAGGTGAGCATCATGGAATGCCAATTTAATAGAACAAAATGTTCTTGCACCGAGTGCACTTGAGTGGAGATCCAATCCCTATCTGCTGTCCTAATACTCACCCTACAAGTATATGCACGTTGATCTATTTCCCTGTCATTCTATATAAACACATTTACCTATATACATGCCTGTATTCAGACCTCTATAAATGCCCTTTGCCACCCAGTTCTTTCCTGTATTACTTTTTATTTTTCTCTTGTCCTATTGTCATGCTCAGCCTCTATTGTGGTTTCTGTATTTTCTCTCTGTTACATTATTCTTGATCAATCTCTATCAGGCCTCTCACACCCACCATGTCACTGATTTTGAATCTCTTCTTATTCCCTTGTCTGTCCACTAGGCAACACCACCGCCTTTCTCCTCCCTGCCTCCCATGTCCCCACCTCCCACATCCCAGAACCATCAGTCCTGTCATTTTCACCTCCAGACTGTTTGTCCAGCTTATTTTATCTAGATAGACCTGCAAAGACAAAAATATGTACAAAAAACACAGGCATCCTAAAATGAAGCAACCAAAGGAAATAAAACTATAACAACAACAACAACAACAACAAAACACCCTTATATAAATAAGTAAAAGAATAAAAATAATAACAAAATAAAAACCTATAAATATTTCAAGGTATGTGCGTTCAGCTCCAGGAGTGCCCCCCAGTTGAGTTGGATGGGGTGGCACACCATGGCCCCAAAGTATATCCTTGGCACTCCATCTGGAACTCCATGCTCTGTTGCACACCCTTAATTTTTTTGCCATGGTGTGGTTGGGTCAGACAAGGTATAATCCCAATCCCGTTTCTCCACTGTTGGCCCCACAGAGCCTTGGGTAAGCGAGGGAAGCCGTATTTCATTGTGGGGCCGGCCATATGATCCTCTCTGTGCATCGTCTATTCTGAGTGGGAACATCGCCCTGAAGGCTTGGTGGACCAGGATACACTCCATTCTCTCTTCCACCCCCTTCGTTTGTTTTCATGTGCTCTAGTCAGGCATATCTTGCTCCCCAAGCTACAGCTTCATTGTTGTCCTCCAAAGCACACTCTCCTGGGGGGAGAGGCAGCTTCCTCCATAGTTGGGATTGGGATTGAGCGTTCAGACCCCTACACTGGTTCCCCACTTTTGTAGATGAATTTGAAGCAAGAAGTCATGTGTTCTCATCCACTGGAAGATAGCATGGTGTAAATTGGTTGTTTAAACTCTTTATTTGGATATAATAGCATTACTTAATCAAATCTAAGAAGTCATTGAGGAGAAAGTAATGATCAAAGACCTGATTATTAATTCTGTCATGCAATGTAAAATAACTTAGAATTCCAAGCATTTATTAAGCCAACTTTGTGGGCTTTTCTTGTCTGTTTGGTTTCAATGTATATATTTAAATTCTGGTTTGTTGAAGCTATGCTATAGTTAACTTTTTCTAAAACACTAGGATTTCAAATTAGTGATGGAAGCAAAGGTAGTATGTGCTTCGCAAAACAATCGATTCCCTGGAGATTCAGATTTGCCAACCATGCCACTTTGATCGTGCCTGTCAGCCACCATCTGCGAGTAGCACACCACTGCCTGTTTCCTAGTCGGGTCAGAATCCACAGCACAAGGTATCTGGCTGTCCTGCACTGCGAGTGCTGCCCTCTTTTCCACTAGACATGACTAAACTGGTTTGAAGCCCTGCTGGAGAGTACTTGTCTATTGGATTTTCTTCTTTGAATGTCCCTGATGTTAAGACTTTTCTTCTTTCTCTTTCATTTGTAAGAACGAATAATTTATAATGATCCTTGTTGGACACAATCAACTTAATTCTGATGATTGCATTTCCATATAATTGTAGAGCCCTGAAAATACAACAGTTAAGCTCTTAACTGCTAACTAGAAGATTGGTGGTTCAAACCTATCCAACATTCTATAGGAGAAAGGTTTAGCCATCAGCTTCTGTAAATATCATAGCCAAGGAAACCTGTGTGGCAATTCTATGGTCACAAAGGATCAATTTTAATTCTCATAAACTTGACACCACACAGCAACGATATGAAGACCATTCACTAGTTAGCAACCCCAAATTAAACTTTATTACCTAATAAAAACAAGACTATCCATTGCATACTGCAGGTTGCTTGTGTTGTTACTTTGTTATTTCATCTTCACAGTGGTCTGTGAATTGGGGAATTAGGAAAATTTGAGTGAATTATCATTTATTAAAGCAAATTAGTGACTGTTTTAAAACTGGAATTTTCTTGAGAACATTCTGAGATAATATATTATGCTAATTAGCCTGTAAGGAATTTTTTGTGCTTATGCCAAATATGTGCCCCCCATAATAAACAGCTCTGCTATTTAAATTGATAAGTACTCAGTTGCTAACCAAAAGAAACAGGATTCAAGCCCACTATCTACACTACACAAGACAAGATGAGGTGGTCTGGCTCCCAAAAGACTGCACATCTTAGAAAATGCTGTGGAACAGTACAGCTTGGTCAGATTGCATCATTAAGTGTGAGTCAACTCAATGACAGAATAGCAGTACAAGATATACTCATAAAGTAGCATTGTTGTGTGGTCTTCAAAAATGGAGGTGATATATTCACCTTTTCCTTTGGTAGAATAATGTTCAAAACATTCAAGAACTCCTTTTGAAATTGTTCTCATTCTTCTAAATATCATGTATAGATTTTTTTCTCCTTTGATAGCATTAATTTTTAAGAGCTAGAAGTTGTATTAAGAATATTCTCTACAGAGCATTGTAGGTAAACATAATAGACAGCTTTTTTTTTTTCAAATTTGGTATACTTAAGTAATTACCATATATACTTGAGTACAAGCAGACCTGAATATCTGCCGGGGCACCTAATTTTGTCACAAAACTTGCATTAAAATATGCTAAAAACTCAGCTTCTACTCAAATATTATATGGTAGTTCATTTATATTTTTCTCAGCAAACATAATTGATACAATTCATGTATGGATTGTTATAATAGCTGTAAGAACTCCCAATAAAATGATAAAATAAAAATAAATGAAAATAGTGGACACTTAGTAAGTACCTTCTTACTGACAGATACTTATTTTATCATGGTGAGCAAAGCATTATGTTTTTGTGGAGCTTGCAGCCTATTGGGAGATTACATTAAGTAAATCGTGATTCAGGTTAAGTATAATGAAGAGAATTTAGGGCACTGTAAGTACAACTAGAGTACTCCTTAGAAATGAAGATGATAAGATTTTATCTCACGTACTTTGAACGCATTATCAGGTGACACTAGCCCCTTGCCAAGAACATCTTGCTTGGTAAAATAGAAGAGCAGTAAACAAGAAAACCTTCAATAAAATGAATGTTGAGCTGAGCCCCGGTGGCGTAGTGGTTGTGCGCGGGACTGCGGCCCACTGGGACAGAAGTTCAATTCCAGCAGTGGGGCTGGGCCTCCTACTTCCACCACCGGTGAGCAATGATGTAAATAAATAAATAAATAAATAAACAAACAAATAAATAAATAAATGAATGTTGACAGTCATGAGGATGGTGCAGGACCAGAAAATAATTCATTCAATTGTAAATAGAGTCACTGTAAGTCAAACCCGACTTGATTACACCTAACAACATGAGTAAATAACTGGAGCCTGGGTGTAAGGAAATCCTTTATCCAGAAGTGGCTTTTGAACTGTGACCAAAGAATAAGTCAAGTGGGTGAGAATTCAAGGAAAATGAAGCAACAGCATGTGCAAAGCCCCTTCCTAAAATTGCAAGCAGTAAATAAGCTATAGCATGCCTTCTCATTTCAGTGAACAAGGGCCAGACATTAAAGCAGACTCTAAGACTCTGGATCTCTGTCTACTCTGGCCTCCTGCTCTCTATTTCATGCTCACTTCACTCCAACCTACTGACCCTCTTGAACATGCTAAGAGTCCTTTGAACTTGCTATTTCCTCTACCTGGAATGTTCATTTCCCAAATGTGTGTATACTTGTTCTTTTTCTCTTCCTTTAAGCCTGTGTTCAATGTCAGCTTCATCTCCCATCATTCTATATAAGATAGGACCTGTCCAGTCCATAATCTGTACACATGCAAGACCATCTGAAATGCACTATGTATATGGGGGGGGGGGCAGGAAGGGGCCATTTATTGCCTCCTTTCAACACACAAAAAGAGATAAGTTCCATGAGGGCAGGAGCTCTGTTTTAGTTATTGATATATTTCTATTACTTAGAACCATCTCTTGAATTTAGAAAGCAATTAAATGAAAGATAAAGGGGTTAGAGTATCTCTAGTTTCTGTCTTATACATCATAATGGTAAATGTGGCTATTTAATGAGACCAAGTAGTGGCAGAAGAAACAAGTGGGAGAAGCAGTTTGGGAATAGGAAAAGCAAATTTGGGGTGTGAATGTTATTCAGTTTGAGATATTTTATGCTCCATTTGTGATGCCCATGAAACATTCAACTAAATAGATTGTTGTTGCTTTTAGGTGCCAAACAATGTATTCCACCTAATTGCAACCCTGTGTAGAGAGAACAAAACATTGCCTCGCCCTGTGCCATGCTGATAATCGGTGTTATGTTTGAGCCCATCATTAGCAGTAACTGAATCAATCCATTTTGGTGAGGGTCTTGCTCCTTTTCCCTGATCCTCTACCCAGAACTGGTCCCTCATACGGAGTTAAATATTCTAGTGTGAGATACAGACAAGAGACATAAGCTGGAAATAGAAATGCAGCTGTAATAGAAGATATTTGAAGCCATGAAAATATATGAGGTTATCTATGAAAGAGAAAACTGGAATCAGAACTATGTTATATAATATAAAGTATGAATGGATCATGGACACTTCTATTGTAACAGGAGAAAGGGGATTATACTTGCAAGTAGTATCTAGTGTTAGTGATGAATTCCATTATTTCAAATTTAATTGTAATATGTCTAAGAAAACTTAGCCTGAATATGACATATCAGATTGTTTTTTACTATAGGTTTTCACCTCAGTGTTCAGCTACATGGTACATAAAACAGATGATTGGCTCATCTAAGGTTAGAGAGTTAAAGGGGTAAAGGAATTAAAAGTCAGCTAAAGTATTTTTTGTTGGCTCGATTCATTTAGTTGATTTAATGAGTAAGGCATTCATTAAATCTATATTGTAGTGGTAGAGTTGATAAAGGTAGTGTCTAATGAGTGAGATAGGCAAAAAAATAAATATCAGATTTAACATTAGATGTGATTGGAAAACATGGCCACCCAAATGTTACAGAAACAAAGAGGCGAGAAAGCCACTGGAAAATTTCAGTGTGTCTTCTCAAAGAGATCATACTTTAGTTGGATTGCACTGGATGGTGGATTATGTTTATATCCCTTATGACTTTATTTTTGTCCACTTGTCTTAAAGAAACTTATTTTACATTTTTCTACCATAGAAATTCTGAATCAACTTTACTTTGCTAAAACAAGACCACTTGTCTGACATTTTGTTGTACTATGGTGACTTTTGTATTGTTGCCTGATACTGGAAGCTATGTCATTAGAAGTCAGATGACAGCAGGGTCACACAAAGTGAACATGTTTCAGTTGAACTTCTAGACGAAGACAGCGCAGAAGAGTTTCACTCCCCAGTCTGGAAGAAGAAACTCCTGAGAACCTTATGCGTAGTTTTGAAGCACTGTCAAATACTGAAAGGAAACAGAACATTGTCTAAGATATTGCTGGAGGATGGGCCTCTCAGGTTTAAGTGCACTCAAAATGTGACTGAGGAGAAGCTTATTTCTTGGAGGAGCATCACCATGGCGACATGAGTCAAGTTAAGCTTGTGGAAGTGGTATCTTCATTTGATGGTTAGGCATCACTCAAGGTAAAGAGAAACAGCTGCAAAAGTTTTCTAATGATCAGAACTTGGAATATGCGAAGTACAGATTTAGGAAAATCGGAAGTGGTCAAAAGTGAAATGGAATTCATGAAGATCAGTAACCTAGACATTAATGAACTAAAATGGACTGGCATTGGCCATTTGAAATCAGAGCATAATATAATTTACAACCCTGGGAATAGCAATCAGTAGGAATAGTATGGCATCCTTGTCAGAAAGGATCTTGCTAAATTCATCATGAAGTACACTGTTTTTTGTAAAAGAATTATCTCTCTCTACCTGCAAGAAAATCCCATCAGTACAATTATTATGCAGATTTGTGCACAAATCACAAAAGCTAGTGATAAAGGAATTAAAAAATACTATCAATGACTTCAGTCAGAAATGTATTGTATATGCTAGCAAGATGCATGATGGTTATTGGTGATTGAAGTGCAAAAGTTGGTAATAAAGGAAGAATATATGGACTCCGTGATAGAAATGAAGCTGGAGATCACATGACACCATTTTGCAAATCCTAACAATTTACCCTTTTTCAACAACACCAAAAGCAACTATTTATGTGTGCTTCCTTAGGTGGAATACACAGAAATCATCTTCTACATCTGTGGGAAGACATGATGGAGAAACTCAATGTCAGTAGCTAAAACCAGGACTAGGGGCCTCCTATGGAACAGTAGACCAGAAAGAAAGAAAAGATCAAAGTGGATGTCAGAAGAGACTCTGAAAGTTACTCTTGATCATAGAGTAGCAAAAGCAAATGGAAGCAAAAATGAAGTCAAGAAACTGACTAGGAAACTTCAAAGGGGAACTCGAGAAGACAGAGGTAAGTATTATAATCAAGAGGCGTAAGGACCTATCATTAGAAAGCCAAAAAGGAAATGGCATGCTCAGCATAACTGAAACTGAAAGAACTTGATAGGTTGTAAGCTTGAAAGATTCTGTAGGCAAAGTAATGAGTGATGGAGAAATCATTGAGAGAAGATGGAAAGAATTAGGGTTCGGTTTGGAGGGGGGGAATAAAAAATAAAGAGAAGATGGAAAAGAATACACAGAATATATTCAGTACCAAAAAGAACTAATTCAGGAAGTAGCATATGGACAAGTGTCAATGACACTGAAGGAAGAAATTCAGACTGCTCTCAAAGTACTTACCAAACACCAGCTCCAGGGATTGACAGACTGCCCGTTGAAATGTGTCAGGAAACTAAAGAAGCACCAGAAGCATGCAGTCATCTATGCCAGGAAATGTGGAAGACAGCAATCTGGACACATGATTGAAAGAATTCCATATTTGTGCCCAGTTCAAAGAAAAGTGACCCAACACAATGCTCAAACTATTGAACAGTATCACTTATATCACATACAAAATCTTGCTTAGGATCATCACCAATGCAGCAGTACATTGACAGGGAGATGCCAGAAGTTCAGGCTGAATTCAGAAGATGACATGGAACAAAAGATATCATTGCTGATGTCAGATGGATCTTTGCTCAAAGCAGAGAATATCAGAAAGATGTCTACCTGTGTTTCATTAACTATGCAAAGGCTTTCAACTATGTGGACCATAAGAAACGGTGGATAATCTTGAGAAGAATGAGAAATGTTGGAACATTTCATTGTGCTTATGAGAAACTTTTACATGGATCAAGAGGCTATTGTGCAAACATAATAGGGATACATACTGCATTGGTTTAAAATCAGGAAAGGTGTGTGGCAGAGTGGTATCTTATCACTGTATGTGTTCATTCTAAACTGAACAAATAATCAGAGAAACTGGATTATATAAAGAAAAATGTGGCATCAAGATTGAAGGAAGGCTGAGCCCTGGTGGCACAGTAGTTGTGTACAGGACTACGGTCCACAGGGTGGACAATTCAAATCCAGCAGCAGCTCTCCAGGAGCAAGACTGGGCTTCCTACTCCCACCAGGGCAGTGATGCAAAAGAAAAAAAAAAGATTGAAGGAAGACTATTAGCAATCTGCAGTGTACATATGACACAACCTTCCTTGTTAAAAGTAAGAAGAAATTAAAGCACATGTTGATCAAGAACTGGAGCCTTCACTATGGATTACAACTCCAGGTAAGGAAGACCAAAGTCTTCACAACTGGGCCAGTTGGTTACATCATGGCAAACAGAGAAAAGATTGAAATTGTCAGGGATTTCTTGCTTGAGTTCACAATCAATGCTTATGGAAGCAGCAGTCAAGTGATCAAAAGATGTGTTGCATTAGGTAATTGTGCTGCACAAAGCCCCTTTGGAGTGCTAAAAAGCAAGACTGTTATGTTGAGGACGAAACTGTGCTTGACCCAAGCTATGGTATTCTAGATTGCATCATATGCATGTGAAAGTTGGACATTGAAGAAGGAAGACCATGGCAGAATCCATGGATTTGAATTGTGATTTTAGAGAATATTGAAAGTTCCTTGGACTACTAAAAGAACAAAGTGATCTGTGTTGGAAGAAGTAAGGCCAGAGTGCTCCTTAGAGACAAGGGCGACAAGACTTCCTGTTAGACATATTGTCAGATGAGACCAGTCACTAGAGAAGGACATCACGTTTGATAAAATAAAGGAGAGGTGAAAAAGAGGAAGGCCCTCAAGCAGTTGGTTTGACACAGTGACTGCATCAATGGGTTCAGACATAGGAACAATTGTGAAGATGGCACAGGAACATTCAGTGTTTCATTCTATTGTGCATAGGGTCACTATGGGTGTCAGAGCTGATTTGATGGCATCTAGCAACACAAAACACAGTTCTTCATACATTCAGTAAACACTATTGACATTTGTATGTCAGATACTGATGTGTTTTTACATGTGTTCCACCTCCAAAAAGAGGAGTACCTAAAAATCTTTTAAAATAGCAGTACTAATGGAATGAGCTCATAATTCATCTAAATATGAAAAGTTTCTTGAAAAAGATCATTCTATCTGATTTATAATCATAGCTTCCTATATAGAAATTTATCTTTGACTTGAACTTGGGAAGATTTTGCTTAAATGCAAACTTTTAAAAAAATAAATCATTTTGGGCTGGACCCCGGAGGCGTAAGTGGTTGAGTACGGGACTGCGGCCCATGGGCTTGGCAGTTCAAATCTAGTGGTGGCTCTCAGGAGCAGCACTGGGTAGTGTCCACAACCACCAGAGGCAGTGATGCCCCCCCAAAAAGACAAAATCATTGTGTTGGGGGTTCATATTGCTGTTATCACATACATACATTGTGTCAAGCACATTTGTACATCTGTTGCCATCATCATTTTCTTTTTTGTGTGTGGGGGCATCACTGCCTCCTGGTGGGAGTAGGAGGGCCAGCCTTGCTCCTGAAGAGCTGCTGCTGGATTTGAACCGCCAACTCTGTGGGATGCAGTTCCTCATACAATCACTATGCCACTGGGGCTCAGCTCTTTTTTTTTTTTTTTTTTTTTTAGCTTAAATGCTTTTATTGGGGACTTTTACATCTCATGCAATGTATGAAGCACCTTAAATGCAAGCTTAATCACTGACACAAATATATCCATTGTATTTCAGAGAGTGAGTGTGTGTGTGTACATAAACCACCCGGTAGTCCCCTCATTACAACAGTCCCCTTAGGACCACCTGCCATTGTGTTTCATTTTTTTTGGAGGTGGGACATGGGAGGCTTCATTCTATCGTATTATATATTACAGACAGTGTTACAACACATAATTTTCTAATTATGTCATCTTAGATGTTAATTCTCATATGTCCAGTGTTGTGATATATGGAAATACTGATAATAAAAGGAAGTAATGATGAAAACAACTGATGTCATAACCAACTTCTAACTGTAGGAACAGAATTCCTGTGTAACTCAGGATTTTTTTTTTCCGTTTTATAGATTTAGTATATAATTGAAGCATTATAAATAATTCTTCAGTAATATCTAGGGTCTTTTGTAAGCGTTATGTACTTTGCTAAAAGACTTTCTATAACTTTAAAGTAGAACCATTTTAGACAAAAGCATTACTGTTTATAAGGAAATCTTAAATAGGAAAATATACTTTGACAGTCCTCTTATACAGTGATGCACTGATGTCACTGAATGCTGTACCAAAATATGTATTTTTGGTCATAATTATGCCACCGTCTTCCTAGAATCTCTAGTTACCTTCTCTGAGACTTATTCATTAGCTCCTCAGTATTCTTTATCTTCAAACCTCACCACTTCACTAGATACCTTTACTTTAGCATCTATTTTTTAAGTCATTTTTAAAGGGAAAAGTGGGCAGCGATGGAAACTTTTGACTTTGAAATTATTGTTGTTGTAGCTGTTGCTAATTGTCATTGAATTGCTCTGAGACTGGGCATCCTTTATCTAACATTGACTGGTCCAGTACCTTTTCTTGATTGCTGACAGGTTAGAGTCTATTGTTGCCACTTTGTGCACTTCACTTCATCAAGGGTGTCCTTTGTTTTACTTGACTTTCTACCAAGCACGGTGCCCTTTTTATTTCTGTTTGAAAATAACCATCTGTGCTTTTTCTTTCTACTTTTTCATTTCCCATTCAGTAGTTCTCATCTCACTATATGGGAAGCTAGTTGTTGAAAAACATGGAGTTTAGAATCAGGCTTCCTGGATTCAGATTAAGTTATGTGGTCTTGAATAAGAAACTTATTTTTCCTCCCTCTGTAAAATACAGATAAAGTCCTTAAGAAGTGTTTGGTCTGTGCTGTTGCTGTGTGTCATTAAGTCAATCCCCACTCATAGGGACCCTGGGGGACAGAGTAGAACTTCCCCATGTTTTTCCAGACTAGTCTTTACCGAAGTATGCCTTCCAGTCTTTTCCCTATAGAGTGGGGGTGGGTTTGAACTGCAAGCTTTTCTTTAGCAGCTCAGCTAACTTTTCCAAAGCTCCTTCGTTTTTATCAAATAAGAAGTATATTTTTATGATTTTGAGTTTGTTCCATATTTTTCTCCCACTCTGTACAGGATCTTCTAAAATGCCCTATGCAGAGGAATTGGTAGGGGTGACTAGGCACTATTTAGATCTTCTCTCAAAGGGTCATGTAAAAGTGATATATTTTGTTCTGAATATTCTTGTTCAAGGCACAAAACATGTTTGTCTTACATTCTTTGACCATCTCGGTGGTCTACCAAGTTAATATTGCTAGTTTTTTTTCACTTTGATCTCAGTGAAAAGAAAGTCACCGCCACCAAGTCAGTCCATTTGGACACTCAGTGAGTCTAGCAGGCCACAGAGGACTGCCCCGTGCGTCCGAGAAAGGCAATCGGTCCAGGAGCAGCGAGTCTCCCCCTCCTCACCTGCAGGGGCTGATGGTTTCTAACCATTAAGCCGCCCTGCTCCTCACCCTCTAGGCCACCATGGTTCTGGGCAGGGGTAATACAGTAACCATTAAATTCACAAGCTTCAGTTTTTGAACATAAATGTAACTTACACTAAGTTTGTTAATGTTACAAAAAATGTTTTTAACGTGCTTCCCATGAAACAAATACCTAAACAAAATCCAGTCCATTAGTATCTTAGTCTAGTTTTAAAACGTCTCTTCAGACCCTTCCCTGAAGTTTATAGTACTGTTGATATAATAGTCATTATCACAACGACCTTTAATTTTTTTCCATATCAAAAATAGATACTCCATCTAATTTCTTTAATTCCATATGTGAAAAATTAGTTATGTTTATGTAACCATTGCTTCCTAACTTTTACATCTCTGATTAGAGCCTCTAAATTTAACAAAGTAGTTTTTTTAACAAACTTACTATTCACCTTCCTCATATAGATAAAGGTCCAGACGTTCTACTTTGTTTTTTGTTTTGTTTTGTTTTTTTTGCTATTGAATTGTTTCTCATCAGTACTCATACTAACAAAAGCCTTAGTAATAACCTCACTTATTTTAAGTAGCGTGTACAAAAAGAATCCATAGAATTTAAAGGGATGGCACAGGAGAGCAGAGACTTTTAAAGTTTAATTTTATGTCTTAAAAGGATCATATTTATGTCAAATTAAAATGTTAGAAGAACATGCTTATCTAATTCAGGAATTTTGCCTTTAAATTTTGCTTCATTGAATAGTTGGGAGAAAAAAACACAGTTAAATTGGGAGATAAAAAGAAAGGAGAATTCCTACTCCCACCAGGGCAGTGATGCCACAAAAAAAAAAAAAAAGAAAGGAGAAGTTAAGTCATATCTGTTTATTGACTTAAATCTATTCTCTAAAGGAAAATTGCAATGAAACTGGAAATAAAAAGCAGAGTGCACCTATAAATTATATGCGCTCTCATAAATTATATGGAGAAGCTTCAAAATTGGCTTCTCAAATCTAGTAAGAGTTATATTTTCAGGAAAAGAATTAAAAACATAGTGGAAATCTTAAGTGGCTAGCAATTAAACTTTATATCTACTTGAAAAAGATTGTCAAAGTTGGTCACATTTTTTTTTAACACAGCCACTGTTATTACACTAAATATCCCAGAATCAGCACAGTCCTTCAGAACTACAGTCCCTTTTTTCTTTCAGAATACTTATAATGTTGTCATAACAAATTGGAAATCAACTAATAATGTGGCAAATCTGAAAATTCTTTACTAACTGTAGAATTAAGCAAAAATATTTGAGGTATTCCAAGATGATTTTACTCAAGAATTTCTTCAGTTTTTATTTTTTAATCATAAGAAAATAAATATGATTGAGTTTTTATTTTTAGTGTTGGTCAGGTTAAGGTATAGCTACTTTTTTTTAAAGGGTTGTGAGTGGTGTTTGATTTTGATCAGTTAGAGACTGAGTTAACATAACTCAGAAGCTTTAGGTAATCAAAAATTAAGTTTGTTTTCTTTCCTATTCTAGTTACCGGTTTACTAAATAGTGAGCATACATGATCACTTGAGAATTGGGCTTCTGGAGCACCTGAACAGAAAGGGAGTGGTTCATATTCAGCATTACAAAAGACAACTTTCTCTTTTTGAAGGGGATTACTTTGGCTATTTTCCAGGTACTGGGGAAATTCCAGATTATTAATCAAGTTATTGGGTTATGTATATTAATTACTCATTTTCTAAAATATGTTCGTTACACACTTGAGATTTGATTATGTAGTAGAACTTTATTTTACTTCATCTTTTTAAAAAAAATTTTGCAGAAGTTTATAGTAAAATACAATTTTACAATTTTAGACACTTTTTTCTTTTCTTCAGAAAACTAAAAACACCAGATTTATTAGAGTACATCTAGTGGAAGACGTTCATGAAAGTGACATAAACCCAATAGGATCTGTGCATGTATATGTAAGGAAACATTATGTGCAATGCATGACAGTCTTTCTTTACACCAAATTAAATAATGAAAGAAGTCATAAACCTTGTATATTTCACTTTTAGTGTGTTGGGTTAGGAAGGAAATTTATAGCAAGAGTTCTTCAAAGAGGATTAATGCTTTATATAAATAGTTCAACGATGTAAACATTTTTTAAATTCTTTAGAGTAATGGTAGGATAAGACCTGTATTCATTAAACTGTATAGCAGACTGTCCATTGAACATAACATTTTATTATGTAGAAATCTCCTTAGAATGCAGTTTTTTATGTGTAGTATCAGGCTGAAAGTTTGAGGGAAACAATATTCCTGAAAATATTTTTCCTGGATCCATCTTATCCTTTTATAGATTTATCTTTAAGAAATTCATTGTTAGTGCATTCACAGTAGTTCTTTTCATTGAATAGAAAAAATGCCCCTAGATACTAGTTGGGCTTTTTCTTTTTTAACTTGCAGAACTTATGTGGGTAGTTTACAGGAATAACAGGGTACAATTCAGACCTCATTTTACTTGGGTGTTTTCTCACTTCTCTTGGTCTTTCTCAGGACTGCCTCCAGTCTTTTCACCACACACATTTATATCTGTGCAACAAAGCTGCAGTAAACAGTGTGATTGGCAGGGTAAATAAGGTATTTATTCTGCTTCAGATAAGGTAGTTCGAGGTGTACTGAGTTTTAACCTAACTTCCAGAGTAAATCTTTTAATCAGTTACCAGCAGTAAGTTGAATGTTCCTCTTTGAGCTTTTGAGAAAGACATACTCTTTGGAAGAGATGCTCAGGGATCAGGATAAATGTGTTGCAGGGGAACTATTCTAAGACACAGTTCTAAATACCTTAAATTGATGATCACATCTTGAGATTCTTAAATCTAAATTCAGGCATATCCAGTTGCCTGCAGTCTCCCATGTAAAGCACCTCTGCACGCATTAGTGGAGAGCTACAAAGCCCCTGCAAGGGACAGATGCTCACTGAGTTTGGGGCTTATCCAGACAACAGCCCTTCTCCTCGCTCCTTGTGGTCAGCTATTTTCATAAGAGAGTGCATCTTTCCCTTGCACATTTGCCGGACAATGATGCACAGGGGTTAAATTAATAAATGTCAAGTCTCCTACATACTAAACGTGAAATTGAGGATTTTGGTACTTCAAAGAAAGAGCTCGTCTGAGGTCCCATTGGTTTAAGGGCTGGACTACAAACTGAATGGCGGGTGGTTCAGACTCACCCAGAGGCACCTCTCTAGTCAGACCTGGCCCACTGATCCTCTGGAAGACAATTCTACTCCTCACACAGAGGGTCACCATAGTCAGAACTGACTTGATGGCAACTAATAGCAGCAATAATCCTTTGAAAGATTAAATATAAAGATGTGCTAAGAGTTGGAACTGTTATTGTGGACTTGGTTTCATGAACCTAAGTAATGATCTTTTCCTAACAAGATTTTTGACAAAATATTCCATTTTAGGACTCACTGAACACAGTTTGTGATACAAAGAAAACATGCCTAAAGGTCCACATGTTTTATGGTTAGTCAGATTATATCATACTTAGATCTCCTTTATTAGTGACTGATTGTAAGATCTAGTTCTACAAACCTGAAGTATTGGTGTTAGTTACTATTAGGCAGTCAAACTCTGATACGTTAACAGAGATGGCTAAAGATGGCATGTGACTGATAAACACGCCACAAAACTCATCAAAGTAACTACAAAATTGACATACTATTTCTATAACTCCGTTTGTTTTTTCTGACACATATTTTCTCAGTTTTGGCTCAGAACAACCATATATGTAAAGAAAGGGTGAGTTTTAGCCTTATTTACAATGAGGAAGCATGGGAATAAGAGATCTAGCTACCTAAGCATGCTGTATGTCATATGATAGCTAGACCATATTGGATCACTCGTTAAAATAACTTGCCAGTTAAGATGGAAATTTCCTACTTAGATATATGTAGGAGTTGTAAAATCCATGTTTCTAAGAAAAGAATTGCTTTAAGAAATAGAAAGTGAGGGCTGAGCCCCAGTGGCTTAGTGGTTGTGCGCGGGACTGTGGCCCACTGGGATGGAGGTTCAATTCCAGCTCCACTGGAGCAAAGGCTGGGCCTCCTACTCCCACCACCAGAGGGCAGTGATGCCCCTCCCCAAAAAATTAAAAAAATAAAAGAAGAAATAGAAAGTGATTGATATACACACAAAGAATCTTGGCAAGAGAATTTTTATTATAGCACAACCTGGCTAAGATAACTCGGATTATGATTTTTATTATTAAACTGGAATGGAAACCATTTTTGTTTTATTAAAACATTCAATTAAGTGATAATCAGTACAAGTAGCTAATTTTCTTGTAATTGTCAGAAGTTCATGTTTTCCAAGGTAACCTCATCTAAAAAGATTGACTAATGAGCTGCTAAAATAAGTTACAAATATGTGCAAATTAAAATGTGGCCAAAAGACTGACTTCTTTAGGAAATTTACTTGTTTCTTCTGTCAGAGTGCAAAAAGTTGAATACTGTTATAACAAGCAGGCCATCATCACTGGGAACATAAGAATATTTCAGTTGTTTTAACTCTGTTCAGTCACACCTTGAAATTTATGCCAAAAATTACAAGATAGAGTGTCATGTAAAATGTTTCATTCAACTGGCATTTATAAGAATTAAAAGCCTGACCATTTTTAAGCTATTGTGATTTGTGCACTAGCAGTATACCTTTCTGTATTCATATATAGTTGTATAAATTTTCAGAAAACTTAACATGAGCTTTTTAATATGCAGCAAATTAGATGTTTACTCCCCACTCCTCTCCTCTTTGCCAGTCCTTTTAAAACTTAAAAGTTTTATATGTAATGTTTATCTGAATATATATTGAGTATGATAATTTGACAGAAGTACAACCAGTTAACTATCATAAAAATATTTGTGTTTTGTTGTTAGTTTGTTCATATTGAATTATAACTGGCTTAAATTATACTAGTATTACTAAAAATAAGCTCTAGTCTCATGTTAGGGAGTTTTTTAAAATGAGAAATCCACTGAAAAGCAGATAGATTAAAAAAAAAAGCAAAGCAGGGTACTGGTATTAATAGATGCCTCCTTTCTTTTGGTTTAATATGCATAGAGAAGAGTGTGAAAAAAGACTTCTGAATTTGCTCATTACAAGTGAATAGATATGTTCAGTGCAAATTTTCAAGCACTCATGTGCCAGACATTGAAGAATAAGACTTTTAAAAACTGAAGAAAAAGACAGTAAATGTAGGCAAAAACATTTTTACTGAGCATGTGCTTTTTTGGTATGTACTAGGTGCCTGCTAGCCGAGCACTAAACAGTATGGGATTATCCAGGAAGAATCTACAGAGATTTCACAAAGAGCACATCTGAATTTTGATAGATTAATAAAGTGAAACAAAAAAAGGTGCATTTCAAGTAACTAGAGTGATGTTGCAAATTTAAAGTGAGTAAATGCATGGAGTCAGGAGAAACACAAGGGATTAAATTTGAAAGTGAATTTAGATTTGCCAAAAGACGAGGCTGCAAAGATAAGCAAATAAGAAATCCTTCAAAAGATAGGGCATTTTAATCTAAAAAAAACATTAAAATATTTACAGCACACAAATGGCATGTGTAACTATAAATTTAAGAAAGATTACTATAGATGTTATCATAAACCTAAATAAAATTTAGAAGCTCTTTGCAAGATACATATGAATAAGTAAAAACCAAGCTCAAGAATTATTCATGATATCACAACTTGAGTCTTTGAAGTAGTTAGGAAAACCATATATTTGCTTCTTTGGATAATTATGCAACAGTCATTAGTGGAATATTAAACTCCCAATCTAAACCTGAGATAATATAAGACAAGAACTCCCCCTAAAATTGATCATTGTAAATTGCTCAAAAATCATTGTAAATTACTGTCCCATCAGCTAGTGTTAATTCTACTTGTGCTACAGTAGAGCCTATGTAAATCTATGTGTGCATAGAAAACTAAACCACAGCAAACTTGTGGCTGTTTGCAAAAAACTGTATAATGGGCTGAGCCCCGGTGGCGTAGTGGTTATGCGCAGGACTGCGGCCCACTGGGATGGAGGTTCAATTCCAGCAGTGGGGCTGGGCCTCCTACTCCCATCACTGGAGAGCAGTGATGCCCAAAAAAACAAACAAACAAAAAAAAAACACTGTACAATGTGCATGTTATTTGCATTAAAATATAGTAAGTGATGAAATTTATGTCCAATGGTATGTACTAAGATTGTTTTAACACTACCTCCAGTACTTGATCTATAAAATAAAGAGAAAAAGAAGAGAGAAGAAAACTTAAAAAGACTATAAGATTATGAGGTGTATCCAAGTATAAAAGAATTTTGGATAGGGAAGAATCTTCCTTAATTGACTCTACGCTCTAGCCCACCTCTTGCTTATATAATTTTCCACTGCTGAAAAGTCCATTTGTAGTATTTTCTTAAGAATCATACACTTACAAATTGCACAATAGTTACCCTTTTGCTTTGAGGTAATGTAGACTGCACTTTTTATTATTATATATGAAATTCTTTAAAAGATATTAAGGTATTTAAGTAGGCTAGAGTAAATTTATCATTGAAACGACGAAATTGAGTACCACATTTTTAAAATTAGGAGCTGAATTAGCTTATTTTGGAGCTTTTGCTAAGTAATGAGTAATATGCAGTAATAGTTTGTGGGATTCATTTCATCTCCATGAACTAAATAAGCTGAACCTTCCTAGCTACTAAACTTAATTTAACCACGTAAATGACTTGTAGCTAAACTTGAAAAACTTTGGTGTCTACTAATGTAAATCAGAGTGTCAGATGAGTGAGTTTCTACTGTTGTACATATAAGCAGCTAGCTTTTCTCATAACACTATGTCATCTCTGGAACAAATATGAAGGAACTTCCAAAATTTTGTGGAAAAAGTAGAATCGAATGACATTTTTCCCATGAAAATCCCCCTTGTGTTTTCCTGGAACAAAAAAGAGAAAAATCTATATGGTCATATGTCAGTGTTGCATCTTCTACCTAATGATATCATAGTTATAATTATAAAATAATAATCCATCTAGATATAAAATATTATGGCAAGCTACTTTTATTGTGAATACTCAAAGTATTGCACTCCGAATGAGAGTTAGAATATTGAATTCCTGATAGTTTTAATCATGTTATAAAAGAAAATTGAATTATTAAATAGAAACCAGAAGTGAAAATGCAACCGGAAATTCACTCATAAATCTAAAGTTTGTTTTCTCAGACTCAGCTAATCTGTACTCTCTCATATCGAAATGATTTACCAATAAATGAAAAGTTTAAAGGCTGCTCTTTCATGATAAAGAATTAACAGTGGAAGCAGTAAATATTTTTTTAACTTTATATCTGGCACTTTCTATCTAAATTTTTCCCTATTCAGGCAAATTTTCCAGTGCCCGAGAAGAGTTGACAATCCATAATTTCTACCAATCAAGTAAAAGGTGGAAAAAATGTGAACTTCTATCATAATTAACAGATGGTTAGCTGTGGTTATAAATAATGCAAATTTTGTACCAAGATAATTTGTGACAGATATTAGCATTTATATTTATTTTAAATAGCTAATTTAAAAATTGGGAAAATAATAATTGAGTGTACTATTTGGTAAGTTATTTATTTACTCAAGAGACCATTCTTTTAATATCTTCTCAATATAACTATACCAATTCAATTTCTCTGTTCTTTATTAATCTATAAAAATCTGTGTTATCCTTTTCAGTGTTTGAGCAACACACCTCCACTTACCGAATACTTCCTTAATGATAAGTATCAAGAAGAACTGAATTTTGACAATCCCTTAGGAATGAGAGGAGAAATAGCTAAATCATATGCTGAACTGATCAAGCAAATGTGGTCTGGAAAATTTAGCTATGTTACACCACGAGCATTTAAGGTTAGTATCATACATGCATTGTCAGTGGGAATATTACCCCCCAGTGGGATGAAAATTTGTTCTTTGCATAGATGATGGGGAATATCACCTATTTAAATGGTTTGTCGCCTTCCAGAGAGATACAGTACACAAAGAGATATAAAATATGAAAAGGGTTATCCACCCACCAGTGACCCACCCCCATCCCCCCTAAAATTTTTTTTCAAAGCTTTATATTTAAATATTTTACAAAACAACCATATCACCTTCAAAGTACTCACCATTACGCTTAATACGCTTGTCGAATCTGTGATTTCATCTTGGATCATAGTTTCAAACTATCTGTTTGGATGACTGACAGCACCTCCCTCATTTTTTTCTTCATCTCTTCTACGTCATCTAATCTCTGTCCTTTCATGTCTCTCTTCATTCACGGGAAGAAAAAAAAAGTTCACAGATGCAAGGTCAGGTGAGGAAGCTGCGTGGGACAAGAGAGACATGCTGAATTTCACCCCAAACTGGCACATTGAGAGGCTGTGTGAGCAGGTCCATTGTCCCTGGCAAAACCAGTCCCTCATTTGCCACAATCAAGCCTTTTTTGCAATACACACTATTACACAATCTTTTCAGAACCTATAAACAAAAAGCTTGATTAACAGTTTGACCTGGTGAAATGAACTCCAAATGCACCTCAAGTTGACATTTTCATTCTTGAAGTTGACGGATGTCCAGAGTGAGGTTTGTCATCAATCAACATCTTACCCTTTTTGAAATGAGAAAACCACTCATACACATGAGTTTTTCCTGTAGCTCTATCTTTGTAAGCCATGTTCAGCATCACAATAGTTTCCCAAGCAGGAAATAAATTATCCCACCCAAAAGCTGTTCTCTTAAGTCAGCCATCACAGAAAACAAAAAACAAACAAAAAAACGCAATTCCAGGGAAACTGGTGATATGAAGAAAGTCAGTGTGACCAGAGAGAACCATCCCAGGGTGCACTAACTCAGAGCAAGTTGCTTGATAGACACGAGGATGGCTGTGATGCTAAGAGCTGTACCACATTCCAGACGGACACAGATGAGGGAGAAGGATCTGTCAATCTACTAAAATTACTAAACAGAAAATCTCATGAATAGTAGCAGAACAGTATCTGATAAAGTACTGGAAAATTCACTCTTCAGGTTGTAAGACTTGTTCTTCCGTAATTTGGATACGTTGTCAGGGGAAGCCATCGTGGAAAAGATATCATACTTGGTAAAATACAAGGTCAGGGGTGGAAAAAAAGGAAAGCCCTCAACAAGATGGACTGACAGGGGGCTGCAGCACTGGGCTCAGCAATTGTGGGGAAGATGCAAACTGGGCCTTATTTCATTCTCCTGTAGTGAGGGTCACTTGAGTCAAGCACCTCAATGCCACTTACCAGCAATACCATTACAATGAGTAATCTTTGTTGTTTATAGCTCTCTCTCATTTATGTTGAGTCCTGCCCCATCATCGAATAAAGGTCCCCTCACTGCACCCAGCTGTTTCATTAAGGTCAACAGTATTTTGAGGAAGCAGTTCTTTCCCAGCCATATTTTAAGTATCTTCCAACATGAATGGCTTCTCTTCAAGAGCCTGATTAGCAACTGTCCCGCTGTATTAACAGATTTTTGTCTGCTGAGTAATTTTAGAAGTAGTTTGCCAGATCCTTCTTCCTAGTCCGATTCTGAGATGACTTCTGACGTCTCATCTGTCCAAGGTGGCACCGCCGGTGTTTAAAATGCCAGCTGTCTCACTTTGAGCACTACAGCACCACCTTAGCCACCACAGTGCAACAAACTGGTAGACTAATAAAGACTAACTGTATATGAACACAAATCTTACATCCATCTCTCTGAGAATTATTTTCTTTTTATACAGAAAATAAGTGAAAGCCTTACTTTTTCTATTAGTGACACACCGCAAGATGTTATTTATAATTACTAGTCTTCAGTTTTTGTTAATCGGTTGTGTACAATTTTACCTTATCTTCTACTTGTTCTTTATCCAGTTCAACTTTTTTCCCAATTTATTTCATAGAATAATTGTTTTTAAAATATTTTAGGTATACATTAGTGGTAATATAGCTGGGTTAAGGGCCTATCTCTTAATGTCTACCATAGAAAGATATAGAATTAAAATCAGAAAAATTCTTTGACAAATAGCCAAACATAAATCAGTAACAATGCCTGCTAAGACCAAACAATAATTAATACACCAATGTATTTTTCTCTTAAAAGATTCCATGTGCTAGATAAAATGCATTGAATTCTTACTGGAAATGTAAAATAAAACATAACTTGTAACGTGTGTGTGTGTGTGTGTGTGTGTGTGTGTGTGTGAATCCTGTCCCAGTAACAGATTTTTATAATTATGCTTTTCTGCAGACACAGGTAGGACGTTTTGCGCCTCAGTTCTCTGGATATCAACAACAAGACTGTCAAGAACTATTAGCTTTCCTATTAGATGGACTGCATGAGGATTTAAATAGAATTAGGAAAAAACCATATATCCAATTAAAAGATGCTGATGGAAGGCCAGATAAGGTGAATTTCTTGATATTTAAGCCAAATGTATTATTATAATTCTGTGGCACCTCTTTGTAATGTGTGTCTGTTTGTTTGGTTTTTTTGTAGGTGGTTGCTGAAGAAGCCTGGGAAAACCATTTGAAAAGAAATGATTCAATTATAGTAGATATATTTCATGGCCTTTTCAAATCAACTTTAGTTTGTCCTGAGTGTGCTAAGATTTCAGTAACGTTTGATCCTTTTTGTTACTTGACACTTCCATTGCCCATGAAAAAAGAGCGTACCTTGGAAGTTTACTTAGTTAGAATGGATCCCCTTACCAAGCCTATGCAGGTAAATAATACAACTGTTATTTTTCTTGTTTTTGTTACTTATATGTTTTTTAAAAAATAATTTTGATTCTGTACTCGTGTTAGATAAGTTTAATTGTAAGGGAGATTTTATAAGGCAAATGCTTTGGAAATACTGTATATATTAAAGTTTAAGTTGACCTGAATATTAGTCGAGGTATCTAATTTTACCACAAAATCTTCATTAAAAATGTGCTGAAAAACTTGGCTTATACACAAGTTTTAGAATCTTGAAAAGGTGAGAGATGTGCAAAATATCATTACTTGTCATACAAGAACAAAGTTCTCATCAAAGAATAGCAAACGATACGTTGATTTTACAGTGTTGGGATGAAGATTGGTAATAAATTATTTTCTATCCCCAATCTTTGATGTTAATTTTATATTTTTATAATGGTTGTTAAAAGTAAAATTCACATCTTAATTCATAAGATAAGATTATAAGAAAGGGGGAACTAATCACAATGATCAACACATAATTCCATATACCCCCTTCCCCCCAGGAATGAAAAACAGAAATGTGGGTATAAGATAGAGTAAAAATGTATCTTTTATCAAGGGGTCACAAGGGAGGTGGAGATGAGCTGATATCAAGGGCACAGATAGAAAGTAAATGTTTAGAAAATTATGATGGGCAACATATGTACAAATATACTTGATACATTTGATGACATTGTAAGAGCTGTTAAGAATACCCAATAAAATGTTTTGGGAAAAAATAAAGATTATAGTATTCTGACATGTCAGTTATTTGAGGCCTGAGGAAAATGTTATTGTGTCTGCTTCTGCAAAACTTTATAGCCTTGAAAGCCTGTGAGGCAGGTCTGCTCTGTGCCATCGGGTTACTGGCAGTCAGAATCGCTGAGACAACAAAGAGGTTGATTTGGGGGGATTATAATCACCCCCACAATTAATTTAAGAATATTTTGTTCTTTTTTGTGTCATTGTTATTTGCTCCCCTCCAATCCCCCAACCTTCCCTGCCATATCCCCAAGAGACCATTAATCCAGCTGCTATCTCTATAGATTTACTTATCCTGGGTTTCATATAGAGGAAAAATTAGAAAAACAAGAACTGATGGAATTTTAGTGGTATAACAGTTATTGGTAACCTTGGTAACAGATTAATTTGAGAGGTGAACACACAAAGTTCAATATGAAGAGCATTCAGTAACAAGAGTTAAAGGGTGCTGAGCCCCGGTGGCGTAGTGGTTGTGCGCGGGACTGTGGCCCACTGGGACGGAGGTTCAATTCCAGCAGTGGGGCTGGGCCTCCTACTCTCACCACCGGAGAGCAGTGATGCCCAAAAAAAAAAAAAAAAAGAGTTAAAGGGTTTTACACACATAAAGGACATGAAGGGAGTCAAAGCTGGGAAACAGAAAACATTTAAAAGGACTGAAATGCCAATGCAACCCACTAATAAGGAACGAATTCACAGATAAAGAGAAAATGGTTAAAGAGTAATCTATGAATATAGCATTTCAAAAATGAAACAGTTTCAGGTAATGGAGTTGGACAATAGTTGAATCTCAGTATAGTCTTTCAATTGAGGAGCCAAGAAGCAGTAAGGTTAGGATAAATCATCTGGTTGAATGTTGTCCAGGAGCCCTTGTAACACAGTGAAGTTAGGTTTAGACTGCTAACCTCAAAGTCAGTGAGGACTTTGGAACCCACCAACCATTTTGTGCGAGAAAGATGAGATGTGTTCATCTTGGTTGACTAGAGAAACAAATCCAAGAATATTCATATAGGTATAAAAGAGCTTTATATCAAACAGTAATTTTATATGAAGAAAACTTCCCAGCCCAGTCCAATTCAACTCCTTATGTCTGATATTAGCCCATATGTCTGGATACTCATGCAGCACATTCAGTAATGTAGCAAGAGATCACAGGTCAGTGAGTGGAAAGTCTTTTAGATCCAATGGCTGTGGAAGCTTCTCAGAGCCGGTGTAGGTTTCCACATGGCTTCTCCAGCTCCAGGACTCTGACTCTCTCAACATAGCTCCATCTGGCTTGTCATCAGTAATGTGTAGCAGAAAGTGTGTCCCGCCTCCTGGGAGAAGGACAGGAGTTCCAGAATCCTCAGGAGAAGGCCATGCACACATAGAAACCTTGTTGACAGGCTAGACCATACCTCTTCACTCAAGTGGTCAGATAATGTAACTGCCACAAGAGGTTGTCTGCTCCTATAAAGTTCTCCAGCCTCTGAAACATTGTAAAGTGTTCAATTCAGTGGCAGTGGGTTTGGACAGTCATCCAGGATGGTTGTAAGATGGTGACAGGCACTGTGACTCAGACATAAGGAATATAAAGTCATGAAGTTAGTTACAACTATAGAGTATTTTTTCTGAGGAAATCTGTTATCTTTTTTTATTGTTTTTAGTACAAAGTGGTTGTCCCCAAAATTGGAAACATATCAGACCTTTGTACAGCATTAGCAACTTTGTCAGGAGTGCCTGCAGATAAGGTAAGGAAGGCATTCTTATGGTAAAAATATGCATCTTGGTATTTAATTTTTACGAATTGTAAAACCAGCTTAATAGAAATTTGTTTCCTTCTAGATGATAGTTACTGATATATACAATCATAGATTTCACAGAATATTTGCTATGGATGAAAACCTTAGTAGTATTATGGAGCGGGATGATATTTATGTGTAAGTATAAAATTCACAGTGTAAACGCTTGAGAAGAAATTGAAATTAAATGACAGGCTTTTTAGAGTTTGTAATCTGTTTTGTCCTTGTAGGTTTGAAATTAACATCAATAGGACAGAAGATACAGAGCATGTGATTATTCCTGTGTGCCTAAGAGAAAAGTTTAGACACTCAAGCTACACTCACCATACTGGCTCTTCACTCTTTGGTCAACCTTTTCTTATGGCTGTGCCACGCAACAATACTGAGGATAAACTATATAATCTCCTGCTTTTGAGAATGTGGTAAGTGCTGGACAATTCTGTATTGACAAAATAAATATAGAAGCAAAACAGAATAAGTAATGGTAAAATTGCAAAACATTATCAAAATATGATTAGAAAAGACTATTAGCTTTCTTTAGATGGGTAGCAATTTTACATATCAGATTACATTCTAATTACATTTCAAGTAAAATATATTGCTAATTTCAAACATATGAAATGTTTTAACTACTTTACCCCAGAAGTTTACAGTTGGAAAGAAATAGTTATCAGTACTATAATGACTGGTACGCACTTCAAAATCATAACAAATATCATAGACTTTATTTCTTTATGGGAACCGATAGTGTAAAAGCTCATAATTTTACTTAGAAGACTAAATCTTTTATCATTGATAGTAATGTAGGTACTTATTGCTTTCTAACACCTTGAGTTGCCCTGGGTAGACTAGAAAAGTAAATCTGTGGACACCCATATGTATAGTAGAGAGAGTTTTATGTAAAGGGTAATTGTACGTTAAGAAAAATCCCAGCCCAGTCCAGATCAAGTCCATAAGTCCAATTTTAGCCCATATGTCCAACACAATGTGTAACATCCTCTTTAGACTCACAAAACGCATGCAATGGTGTCAAATGCAGAACAATCACAGTCCAGTGGATAGAAAGTAAGCATCTCAGAGCTGACAGGCATCTGTCTCTACATGGCTTTTCCAGATCCATGGTTCTGACTGTATCGGAGTAGATCCATATGGCATCTCCGGGTCAGGGCACTGCATAGTTCCACGTGTCATGTCAGCTGCAATGTCTCCTAGGGAAGAAAATCAGATTTCCCAGAATTCTTAGAAGACCATGACCACACATAGGCCTCATTGGCTATGATTCAATTGACAGACTAGACTCCACTCCTTCACTCATAAGCCTCTCAAATTGACACGAGATTATTTAACTACCACACATTGTAAAGTTGATTTTACTTAACTCATTATAGTATTATTTCTTACATACCTATTTTAATCATAAGTGATCATAGTTAGAATATATGTCATGCCAATAGTGATCTTTTCATATACTTTTTTTAATTGAGAAATTACCATGAACATTTGAAAGAAAAATATAATGAGTCAATATTTTGGGGAGTTTTAAACAACCAGACACTAAGTCACACTTATGTTGACTTACCTTGAGTTGAAATTTATCCTAGAATCTACTAATTGACCACTGTGTTTCTGCCTTTAAAAATATATTGATATTTTACTGAAAAATAAGAAACTTTTTTCCTTTCATTTTTCCTTTTTTATACCTGACCTTGCTTGGTTTCTAATTTTATTGAAGCCGCTATGTCAAAATATCTACTGATACCGAAGAAACTGAAGGATCCCTACATTGCTATAAGGACCAAAATATCAATGGGAATGGCCCAAATGGTATCCATGAAGAAGGCTCCCCAAGTAAGGCTTCCTGTTAAATTATAAGACCTTTTAACATGCATTTCTGACTTGGAGAAAAGATTAAGATGGTGATTAAGTTACTAGAAAATATTTCTGGGTCTGGGAAAAATAATATTTATTGTGTTGCTTAAGAAAATATCTGCAGCTAAACGTCCTTAACAAAATCTGCCTTTTCTACATGAATAAATTAGTAACAATGATTACATTCTTCCCAGTTGTACAACCATAACCCTCCTCCTTTTCTGAATTTTTCCTTCACTATTTTTTTGGAGGCCATCACTGCCCTCTGGTGGTGGGAGTAGGAGGCCCAGCCTTTTCTCCCATGGAGCTGGATTGAACCTCCATCCCAGTGGGCTGCAGTCCTAAGCACAATCGCTACGCCACCGAGGCTCAGCCCCTTTCCTTCACTATTAACAAAATTCATTGCCCCTTAAGAGTCCTGTCTGATCGTTTTATTTTAATATTTGTTTTATTTTTAAATGTAATGTGTTTATTTTTAAATCTCTAATATATAAAATTAGGTGAAATGGAAACTGATGAGCCAGATGATGAATCAAGCCAGGATCAAGAACTTCCCTCAGAGAATGAAAACAGTCAGTCTGAAGATTCAGTTGGAGGAGATAATGATTCTGAAAATGGATTATGCACTGAGGAAACTTGCAAAGGTCAACTTACAGGGCACAAAAAACGATTGTTTACATTCCAGTTCAACAATTTAGGCAATACTGATATCAACTACATCAAAGATGATACCAGGCATATAAGATTTGACGATAGGCAGCTTAGGCTAGATGGTAAGTATTTCTTTCTTTCTTTTTTTTTTTTTTTTGTTTTTTGGGCATCACTGCCCTCTGGTGGTGGGAGTAGGAGGCCCAGCCTTGCTGCTGGATTTGAACCTCCAACCCAGTGGGCCGCAGTCGGTAAGTATTTCTTAAAAATGTTTTAAACACTAAACTTGAGAACAAAGTATGTCATTTGAATTATGAAATTCTACCCTTTATTTCGTGAAATTTATTACCTACCTGTTTGCATTTTTTAAATGAAAAGATCTTTTTTTTGAAGTAAGTTAAAGGTTGTTCCAGAATTTATTAAATAGAGATTCTCTTTATATAAGGCCATTATATATATATATATATATATATATATATATATATATATATATATATTATTTTATTGCTTTTTTTATAACTCCTAAATTATTTTAGTGGCTTAGAAATAGCTAATCACCCATTATAGGAGAAAATTATCATTTGTTTATTCTGGTATACATCTTAACATTAAAATATATCATTTCTAGCAGTATGATAAAGTAAAGTTTATAGGAAAAATGTGTTTTCAATTGTAGAAAGATCTTTTCTTGCTTTGGATTGGGATCCTGATTTGAAAAAAAGATATTTTGATGAAAATGCTGCTGAGGTAAGTTATCACTTGTCCCTCGGATAGTTTCTCAAGTTTGTCCCTCTGTTTGGTTAGCACTTTCACTCCTACCAAATACAGTTGCTTTACCAATGCAAAGTTAGTCTTGACCTAGAAGAAAGATTACTGTTCTAAAAAAACTTTTTTCAGTGCAGGATGATTTGAATTTTGCTTTCTGTTTATACTTTTTCGCCTTTCATATAAGTTATTTCTTATGAATTATTTTGAAGAGTGATTGAAATCTCAGTTATAAACATTTTTATTCTTTTGGGAAAAATTAGGAGTTTTCATTATTATTCATAGTAAGATGGTATCACTAAAATGAGTTTTGTTTCATTTGTTCTCTTAACTCAAGAAATACTTCTCTTTAGGATTTTGAGAAGCATGAAAGTGTGGAATATAAACCTCCAAAAAAACCTTTTGTGAAATTAAAAGATTGCATTGAACTTTTTACAACAAAAGAAAAACTAGGTGCTGAAGATCCCTGGTAAGAAATAAAGTTAAGCAATTTTTTAAAGTAAATTTATTGTTTTAAGAGTTTTGCTCAAATATGTGCTTTAACAAGTTAAAAAAATGATTACTAAATTCATTTCGCTATTTAAAATGATAAAAAAAAGCATTTTTTTTTAATGAGAATAATGCAACCTAGTCCTTGGCCAGTGCAGAAGGTTAGCATGCTTTACTGCTAACCTCTTTTTTTTTTTTTAACTGCTAACCTTTAGGTTAGTGATTAGCATGCATCTCACAAGAGAGGTCTAATAGAAAGTCAGCCATTGAAAACTCTATTGGACACAATGCCACTCTGACGTACATAGGCAAGAAATAAGTTAGAATCAAACTGATGGCAGTTGACACTGGTAATAGTCTTAAGAGAGATGAGAATATTTTCAAAATTTTGAAGAGGATTTCACAAAGTTCAAGCAAAAATTGAACAAAAAGATAATGGAATTTTCCCACGAACATCGTGAAGCCATCTTTTGTTTAATGTTGAGCTTTAATCCCCTTACAGTATTTCTCTCTTAATCACATTACAGTATTTTCTGTATTAGCCATTACATTAGTATCAATTTCAGTTGCTTTTTTAAAATACGGAACCTATGTGAAAAAGTTTTCTTAGGGAAAAGGAGTGATATTTTTATGGTATTATTAATTCTAGTTGAGCCCAGAAGCTTTAAGGTTTGATAATATTGT
Organism: Nesogale talazaci; assembly: GCA_004026705.1. Classification (NCBI taxonomy): domain Eukaryota; kingdom Metazoa; phylum Chordata; class Mammalia; order Afrosoricida; family Tenrecidae; genus Nesogale; species Nesogale talazaci. The sequence goes on along the minus strand of PVJH01008744.1, from coordinate 29,677 downwards.
GTCCTTTTAGCCTACCAAAATGCAAATTAAATATCTATCCTTCATAATTTATTTCAGTACTTATGTGCATATTTATAATAGTCAAAATTATAAGGGGGAAAATAATAAAAGGCATTTGTTTCAGGTTGATAAATTTGAGGCACACACTGAATGTAAAACTTAAACAGGGCTGAGCCCCGGTGGCGTAGTGGTTGTGCGCAGGACTGCGGCCCACTGGGATGGAGGTTCAATTCCAGCTCCACAGGAGAATAGGTTGGGCCTCCTACTTCCACCACCAGAGGGCAGTGATGCCTAAAAAAGAAAAATAAACGTTTAAACATTTGTTTATTTCTTTTGTTAATAAGACTCGTCCTGTTTATATTTACTATCTCTATCAAGCTTTAAATACTTCTATATATTTTCAGGTATTGTCCAAATTGTAAAGAACATCAGCAAGCTACAAAAAAGTTGGATTTATGGTCCTTGCCTCCAGTACTTGTGGTCCATCTCAAGCGATTTTCCTACAGTAGATACATGAGAGACAAGTTGGACACCTTAGTTGATTTTCCTATCAAGTAAGTTTTAATTACACTTCATAATATTGGGTACTTCTAACTTTTTAACTTTTTTGGTGCTTCCTGTTATTCTTCATTAAACATCAGATGTCACTGAACGTAGTTAAGTTTTCAATACTTCTAACTCAATAAGGATTATGTTTCTTAATTTTAATTCTTTTAAGATTTTCCAAAGAATCAAAGAGAAAATTGTTTAAAAATTTTTATTATATTTTATTCTATTATATAATTATGGGTTCGTTGGCCCTGTTTTATAAATCTAAGATAATATGATGTGGCTTCAGAGTTTTTGGGAAAATTTCATTCTCTTTCCATTCTGTTTTGTTTGTTTAATTGAACATTTGCATCTTCCTTGTACGTTATGAGATCTTAGGGATTTTGTTTTACATAGGACTTATTTTTTCATTACTCATCAATTATTAACTATACCTAAAAATAGACTAAAATCATATGAGAACAGAATAATGGCTCCCTTATAGGAATAAGCCAGTAGTGAAATAAATCATCCCTATTATATCATCTTTCTGTTTTTTTATTTCAATGTTGAGAATATTGTGTCAATTTTCAAAACTAGAAAAATCTAGACAATATTTTCATAGTCTTTTTTAAGCTTTAATCCTCACGAGAATTCAGAAGGAAAAGAAGATACTAAGCACACAGTATATTGCAGAAAGAATTTGGAATCATGCTATTTTTTAAAATGATGTGCTTTTTCTTTCATATTTAATGATCTTTATGAATCAAAATTTACTTGATGCAATTAGTAAATAAATCCTATGGCAGGTGTCTGTAGAGAAATGCTGTGGGAAATAGATTAAGTAAAGTAAAATTGAAATATTTATTAGACTGATGATTCTCATTAATATTTTTCATTTTAAATTGTTTATGTTCTGTAGTTGTGGAGCTGGAAAAAAAACGGTTTGTTTACTCTAACAAAATTTTGCACATTCAGTTTTCAAAATACACCATCCATTCCTTGTTTACCAGCATAGTTAGGTCCTAAGAACCAGGTTGTTTTGCAAAAATTGAAAATGGCCATGTCAGATCACAAAGTGCAAGATAACTGCATCATTACTGCATAACTGCCAAACCAGTGCACATCATGGCCCAACAAAGTTGACAAATAATCCTTAGCATCACAGCTCACATTACTCACCTCACCTCTGTGTTCATTATTGCCAGACATCCATGGTTGATGCTCAAAATAGTGGGATAGAGGTTTTTTTCTATTATCAAAGATGCTAAATATCTAATAGCAAGACAGTCAAGAAGTGAGGAATAAGTATGTAACATATTGCTGCAAATAAGAACAAGAACCAGAATTAATAAGCTAGACCCAACCAGAGGTATATTGGAGATAGAATTACTGCTTTGTAATGATACAAGTACACACATTTATAAAATAGTCAATAGCTATTTTTCACTATCTGTCTTTTTTCTTCTGGAAAATATACTTTAAAATATAAAACATAAAAACAAACGTATCAAGAACATATCTGTAGGCCAAATATTATGGCAGCAAGTGGACCTTCGGCCTTCACCCTGGTGCTCCCTCAATGCAAGAACACTTTGTTCTATGAATCTGGCATTCCTCGAGGCTCACTGGCCCAACACGATCGCTGAAGTAAAATGGGTGCACAAACAAATGTATATATATAGCATAATGTGTATATATAGCATAAAAATAAGCGTGTGCATTGGACCAAAATAATAAATGATACTTTTCCTCTGATATACTGAGAATTAAATGTATTAACATACAAGCATTAATCTGAATCATACAAGTGAGCAGTAGTGCATTTTAAAGCTTTTTTTTTTTTTTTGCATTTTAAAACTCTTAATCCCTAAAAAAATTTTGCTAGTAAACTCAAAACTTGATGGTACATTTTTTATTTATTTTATATGTTATTTGGTAGATAATTGAAAGAATGAAAGGGAATAGACAGAACTCACTGAATTTTGGAAAATACGAAAAACTAACTTGTTCTGTTTTTGTTTTGTTTTTTACAGCGACTTGGATATGTCGGAATTTTTAATTAATCCAAATGCAGGTCCTTGCCGCTATAATTTGATTGCTGTTTCTAACCACTATGGAGGCATGGGAGGTGGACACTGTGAGTTGACATTTCACTTTTAAACTTAAATCCTGGTATTTGTTAAATCAGACAGTTTTTAAAGTTTTATTGGCATGTAATTCACATATCATACAATTTAATCATTCAACCACATTAAGAAGTATGTGCTTTCAGGAAATATTCTTTTCGTGTATGCATTGTTAGCAACTTGTTTCTTCCCATCCTCCCCTGCTGTGCCGCTAAGTATATTAATCAATTACTCTGTGTATGTACTTATTTTGGACTTCATGTACAGGAAATCATACAAAACATAAATAAGAACCAACAACAATGACCAAATGAAGCAGAAAAACCTCAATCAAAAAAGAAAGCAAGGCTGAGCCCTGGTGGCATTGTGGTTGAGTGCGGAACTGCGGCCAAGAGGCTTGGCGGTTCAAATCCAGCAGCAGCAAGGTTGGGCCTTCCACTCCCACCAGAGGGCAGCGATGCCAAAAAAAAAAAAAAAGAAAGCAATAAATATTAAAAGCTAACAAGATAGATGACCCCACAGAGACAGCGACAGGTGTAACAGTTCCTGGAGGGTGCCAGAGGTGAAAAGGGCTGGGGAGTAAGTGGGAAGAGGGGAGTTTATAGCTCTGATGATTGTAGACCCCCACCTTGTGGGATTGACAATGGAACAGTATGGAAAGGAGAGGGACATATTGGGGGGGGTTTGGGTTTTTTTTTGAGGGGGGGCATTGGGGAAGAATATATTAGAACGAGTAAAATATTAAGCAAAAATATTATTCAAGGGGAATAAAGCTGAAACGACTTTAAAATGGGTCAAAAGGAAGATCAAATAATAAGCTGTTACATTTTAATGTGTCCAGTGCACACATTTGTTTTTGTTTTATAGTTTAAAGTATATTTTATTCATTTTCGAGAAGAAAAAAGACAGATAGTGAAAAATAGTCCACTTTACTATGTTCTCTGTCTGATAGCAAGGCTCTTCACATCCCTGGAGTATCATCAGAAGGGATTCACCAGATGCTTAATTCATGTGGGAACCCTACAAAAGGATTTTGGACACCCACCATAATCCATAGCCTTTTACAAACTGGTGTTAACCTTTTTAGCTTGATACCTTTCCCTTCAGATTTGGGTTTTATTATATACAATCCTTGGATCACACAGACTGGAATTCCTCTTCATTGTGTATTTAGTTGATGCCTGATTTAGATAGCTGCTTGTTTGAAGATAAGCATTTAAGACTCCACACACTATTCTTTTTTGATAACTGAGTACATCCGATTTCTTCACCACACTTTACTATAGCACCCACATCTTCAGAGATCTCTTCATGAGAGTACATGTCTAACAGGGCTATGTCATAAGAACTAATGAGGTTTCAACTAAAATTAAGTGCAAGTCAAAAATCCCTTTGTGTACGTATATCTATTGTTTATATGTCTTGGATTTACTTTAGAAATGTTCTCATTTTATGGTAGAGTACATTGTAAATCATGCCCCCTGGGGCATAAGGGATTTCTATTAAGAGAGTTATTAATTTAGCCAATGATTTAGAATTTGAAATACCTTTAAGAAAAGGAAATCAGACGTGTGTAGGCCAGCGTTTCAGACTGCAATATATGAATTATTAAAGATATTAGTTCTTCAAGGTATAATGTGAGATGTCTTATTCTTAGAAGGTGTTCCATGTTGTTTTATTGTGTCAAATCAATTCCAACTCACAGCGATCTTACAACGCAGAGTAGAACTGTCTCATAGGGATCACAGGTCTTTTCTCCCACAGAGCAGCTAATAGGTGTGAACTTCTTGCTTTATGAGTTAGCAGCCAATTCCTTAACCATTGAACCACCAAGACTCCTCATGAAATCTTTACAGATCTAGATCACCAACTCTTTTTCTTGAAATAAGCACCCTTGGGTTCAAACTACCGACTTTTTGTTAGTTGCTGAACATTTAAATGATCAATGAATAAATCTGTTTATAAATCTTTTTTTTTTTTTTTTTTTGCATGGGGTATAAAGGACTGGGTTAATCATTCATTTCAAGGGACAGGGACATCATTAGTTGACTTCAGATTCCTTTCTTTTCCCCATTTTCCTTTCTCTCACCTTTCTATTGTTTATAGCGTGTATGCTTTTGTAAATCATACATCATTTTTAATTTTCAGAATTATACTGTACTGGGGTACCAGTGTGTTTCCTGCTTATATACTTAATCCATTCTGACCATTCATAATTTGTATCCACTTTCTGAGTGGTGACATCCAGTTACCTTTAACTTTTTACCAACTCGAGATAAACATTACTGTTTGGCTGCCCTGAGTCAATTTGTCATACTGCAATGACTTGAATGTTACAATGAGACTGGAGCCTATGCCACTGATATTTCAAATACAGCAAGGGTACCCATAGTGGGCAGGTTTTAATGTAGCTTTCAGACAAAACTAGGAAAAAGGACCTAGCAATCTACTTCTGGGGAGGGGACTAGCCAGTGGTAAACCTTGGAAATAACAGTGGAACTTTGTCTGAGAATGATGCTAGAGGGTGTTGTCCCAAGGTTGGAAGGTACTCAATCTACACATTATATAATTAATCTAAGATTTGAACTGTACGAAGAAGAACCTGACATCAAGATTGGAGAAACGTGTAATTAACCTGTGGTAGGAAAGTGACACAATATTACTTGCTGAAAGTGAAGAGGACTTGCATTTTCTGATCAAAACCAAAGACTACCTTCATGAATTACATATCGACACTGTGGTTATTTTAATAGAATTGCCAGAAAATAATTGTTATAAAAGGGGGAAGCAAGGAATAGGAAATGGGTGTTAGCAAAACCAAGGACAAGGGAAAAACAAGTGATCTAAAATCGATGGCAAGGAGGGTGTGGGAGGCTTGGTAGGGATTCATCAAGGGCGATATAACAGAAATTACTGAAACCCAAATGAAGGCTGAACATGACAGTGAGACAAGAGGAAAGTAGAAGAAAATAGAGGAAAAACCTAGGAGGCAAATGGCAGTTATAGAACTCTAAATAGGGCTGAGTCCCGGTGGCATAGTGGTTGTGCGCGGGACTGCGGCCCACTGGGATGCAGGTTCAATTCCAGCTCCACAGGAGCAAAGGCTGAGCCTCCTACTCCCACCACCAGAGGGCAGTGATGCCCCCAAAAAATGAAAAAAAAAGTCTAAATAAAGGCATGTACATATGTAAATATATTTATATATGAGGATGAGGAAATAGATCTATGTTCATATATTTATAGGTTTAGTATTAAGGTAGCAGATCGACATTGGGCCTCCAATCAAGTACTCCCTCCATGCAAGAACACTTTGTTCTATTAAACTGGTATTCCTTAATACTCACCTTCTAGACACGATTGCTGAAGATAAAATGGGTACATTAACAAATGTGATGAAAAAAGCTGATGGTGCCTGACTATCAAAAGACAAAGCATTGGGGGTCTTAAAGGCTTGAAGGTAAACAAGTGGCTATCTAACCAAGAAGCAACAGAGCCCACATGGAAGAAGCACACCAGCCTGTATGATCACAGGGTGTCAATGGGAACAAGCATCAAAGAACAAAAAATCATAGCCATGTGAATGAGGGGGAGTGTGGAATGGAGACCCAAAGCCCATCTATAGGCCACCAGATATCCCCTTACAGTAGAAGTCGCAGGAAGGAGATGAGCCAGTCAGGTGCAGTGTAACAACAATGACACCTACAATTTTCTTCTAGTTCTTTAATGCTTTCTCCCCCATACTATCATGATCCCAGTTCTACCTTACAAATCTGACTAGACCAGAGCATAAACACGGGTACATATCAGAACTGAAAACACAGCGTATCTAGGACAGATAAGCCACTCAGGATGAATAATGAGAGTGGTGATAACAGGAGGGTAAGGAGAAAGTGAGGTAGAAAGGGGAAACTGGTCACAAAGGTCTACATTTAACCCCCTCATGTGGAGATGGACAACAGAAAAATGGGTAAAGGGAGATATCAGACAACGTAAGACATGACAAAATAATAATAATTTATAAATTATCAAGTGTTCAGGAGAGAGGGGTGGTTGGGAGAGAGGACAAAAAATGGGGAGTGATATCAAGGGCTCAAGTAGAAAAAAAATGTTTTGAGAATAATGATGCCAACAAATGTCCAAATGTGCTCGACACAATGGATGGATGGATGGATGGATGGATGGATGGATGGATGGATGGATGGATGGATTGTGATAAGGGTTGTACACGACCCCAATAAAATCATTTTAAAAAGGACAAAAATAGCTAGGGTTTCAAACTTTGGAGTTAGATTTAGACCTGAGTTTAATGCCTAGCTCTGCTACCCAACACCTCTATGACTTTGGATACATTAGCATTCTGCTAATGCCTCAGCTTCCCCAACTCTAAAATGAGGAAAATAGTGATAATACTTTCTTCGTGAAATAATATGCCTATTGTGTGCAAAGCAGTGTACTTATATAAATGCCAATTGCCACTTATTGTCATTCTACAATTTTTTTAAAAACCTGCTTGTCTCAGGTGAAAAACCATTATGAGTTCCAAATTTCATGAAAAATACCTTAAGTTTCTAGATTGTAAGAATTAGTCCCGAAACCTTTAATAGTGTGAATCAGTTGAATGTGTCATATAAGTGATAATCATGTAGTATTTGATATTCTTCATGATGAAGATTATAGTTTCCTCCAGGAAATAATGTAGATCATTGTAGTCATAGAAGTGATTGTATTCTCTTATTAGATACTGCTTTTGCAAAAAATAAAGATGATGGAAAATGGTACTATTTTGACGACAGTAGTGTTTCAAATGCATCTGAAGACCAAATTGTGGTAAGTGAGCCTTAACATTCTTGATAGTCAGAGGATCTGCATTTTAAGAGTGAGTACAGATTAAGAAAAGGGGTCCATAGAACACTATAATTTATAATCAAACAATTATAGTAGCCACAAAAGACTTGTTCGATTTAAATAATGTAAAATTTGTCATATGTATTTGTCCACTAACAGAATAAGTTATAATGAGGAGAAAATTTCTGGTAATTTCCAATATGGATTGATGTTTTAATTAAAATTATGTTTCTCTGAAAAGTAGTTTTAGTTATTGGCTTTCTAGAGGTCAGCTACTTAAAGACAGAACAGTAAGAGAAAGAGATCCTTTAAGGGTTAATCTTTTCTGTGATCTCCACAGTAAAGACTTATTCTGCTTTATAGCAATTAGGCATTTTGAACTTAAATGTCATAAATTATAAATTTTTTAAAAACATTAACTCTTTACTTGTAACTTTGAAATATTTTGCATTACAAAAGGATTACATTGCATCAGTATAATCTATGTGCCACAGCTGAAGACAAATTTGGCATCTCTTATGCATCATGGAGCAGATTTTTATTTTTGGATACTAATTGATGAAAGATGACCTCATATATTCTATGGGGAAAGTTTGAAAAATGCTTGATAAGAGTTGATTTTTCTATGTATTTGCCTTTTTACAAATTTTGCTTAGTGATCATATTATAAAGAATAAAAAAGTACAGTATTTGCTCATCTTATGATGTCTGATATATACAAAAGGTTGCTGTTCTGGGGCGTCATGACTGCTTTCCCTTGTCTCCCAATTTAATATGTTCCTTTAGAGCAGAGACTATCATATTAGATTATAATGCTTTAAATCTTCTTACTTAAAATTTTCCACTTAGATTAATAAAATCATTGTTTTGATGTATTGTGGTTTGTCATCAGGCCTGGAACCATGTTTGTTTATTTCTTTATAAATAGAGTATATGTATGTTAATAAATTTTGTATGTCTAGTTAAAGCAAAGAAATACTTGAACACTCGTGTTTTTTCAAATATCTATGTCTGACTTCCAGTTTATATTTGACTCCTAGTTTCAAGTCATATGCTTTTCAATTCTGTTCTTTTTCATCTTTCAACCTAAACTTCCTAAAATTGAATGAATGCTCCATCAGAGATTTTCCTACCTGCAAATAAATAATGTATATTTTTTATATAATAAATGAATTTGATGTTGCTATGCATCTTAACAGTTTTCTGTCTACAGGACACTGTACTAAACAGAATTGAAAAACAACTAGCTTCCCTTTTAAGAGTCATACAATCTGTCAAGGACAGACAAGTTAATTAATAACTATAATGTGCTAACTACTGTTAAATATTGCCAGGTGGAAAGGGAAAAGTTGCCTCAAGTCAGATTTGGGGTTGGAGAAAAAGGACAGATCTAGGGAGTGCTCTTAATGAAAATTGCATTTGAAGAATTTCAAGTACAAATTGGAGTAAATTTGACAAATGGAGAAAAGTTGTAAGAAAAGCGTGGAGGTATGCCAAGTAAAGAAACTACAGTGATTTTGCTTAATTGAAAGGAAAGACTTTTCTAGGGATATGGAACAAAAATTAAGCTGGATTTAAAAATTAGCATTCCAGTTTAGATGGGTATAATGCATTAAGTCTTCAGATGTATTTTTAAAGTTTGTGAAAAACAATTGGGGGATTGTTAAGTAATAGAATGACAACTATACACCCTAATGTCTCCAGAATGCTCTAGGCACTAAGAAAGAAATCAGGAAGGCCATTCAGGAAGTTACCGTATGTATATACTCGAGTATAAGCTACCCCGAATATTGGTCTAGGCACCTAATTTTACTGCAAAAACTGCATTAAAAATGTGCTGAAAGGGCTGAGTCCCGGTGACATAAGTGGTTGAGTGAGGGACTGTGGCCTGCGGGCTTGGTGGTTCAAATCCAGTGGCAGTTCTCAGGAGCAGCACTGGGTAGCATCCATGACCACCAGAGGCAGTGATGCCCCCCCCCAAAAAAAACAACAACAACAAAAATGTGCTGAAGAACTCAGCTTATGCATGAGTTTATATGGTATTTCATAGTTAAAGTATCTAGACAGTGGATTTATGAGACATTTTTCTAGATAGAATTAATAGAATTTCTTTCAGATTATATATAAATATAGAGATAGAGAAAGGAAACTTAAAGATGGGTCTTACAGTACTGTTCACAGAAATAGGAAATATAGGAAGATCATTTTCTATTGAGTACATATGTGTGACGGCTTTGTAGAAATTTCCATGAAGTTATTGGAATGACAAAATTGGAGTTCAGGGGAGAGAACATGCTTAAATTGTAAATTGAGTAGTTCACTTATAGGTAGCATTTAAAACCATAGGTTTTAATGAGCCACCTATTAAAACAATGCAAATGATGGGCTAAGTACATCATTTTTCCTCAAGAACATGATGAGCTCACAGAAGAATCTAAGAAGAAACAGAAATAGAAGATAATCTAAGGAAAAATGGTGTTACAGAAGCCAAATAGATAAAATAGGTGGCAACTAGAAGTGTAGGAAAAATGGAGAGGGATTTGTGGCAAAATATTTACAGACTTAGTCAAAATAAATAAGTGTTAATTCATGGAGCAATATATTGAAGAAAATAGGAGGAATTGAGTCCCAAAACAAATATGGAAGAAGGTGAGTTATTAGAAAGAGACTCAACTTTATTCTTAGAGACAAGACAGAGGGCAGCATAGAATTCTACTTCATATTGTGAAACAAGGTTCATCTGCAAAGTAGTTGTATTTATTACTGTTTTTTAATTCCAGAGACCATTCTTCCTTTGTACCTACTTATTATTTAGGTTAAATCAATTTTAATTATTATCATTTGGCTATGTGTAATTTTTCTATTTGATGTTTACCTTATCTCAAAAATGTTAAAAATTCACACTAGATTTAATGTGACCTTTGAGAGTCATCCCATGTTAATGCTGTTTGTTCGCTTGTTTTGACAGTCTAAAGCAGCATATGTGCTCTTCTACCAGAGACAAGACACTTTCAGCGGAACTGGCTTTTTTCCTCTTGACCGAGAAACTAAAGGTGCTTCAGCTGCCACAGGCATCCCATTAGAGAGTGATGAAGACAGCAATGATAATGACAATGATATAGAAAATGAAAACTGTATGCACACTAACTAACGAAAGTCCTAGAAGCCATAAGAGAGAGACTTTCCTGCTGGTGGTATCGATTGAAGTGATGAAGTTACCCACCACATTAAAACAAAAGTCTGAGATGAGGAGTTTCAGATAACCGAATGTAAATCCTTTATCAGATTTTAACTTGTGCAGTACTTGAAGTGAAACACAATGAAAACTTTAACAGAAATTGTCTCTTAATACATTTACAGTCTTGTATTTACAAGCTAAATATATATAGGAAATCACAAATAAACCCCTTTTACGTTTGCTGCTGTTTTGATTAATTATGTTTTCTTTAATTTTCTGGATGTGAGTTAATTGATGGCAAATGTTAAAAGTTGTGGATGTTGGTCATTTATTTTGCTCTAATAATAGTGCAAGAAAACTATGGCTGAACTTTGTTTTTTTTTTTTGATAATCTAATTTACATTAGGCTACCATGTATACTACTATGATATTTTAGCTGCAACATCAGTGTGGCATAAATACTGCAGTAGTATTCTTGGGAAACCAAATTGTCAAGTCTATTCCTAGTAATCATCGTGGGCCTATAAAAAACCAAATCATGATATTAGAAACAATCTTGGGAAATCCTTTTTTTAGTACCATTAAAAATTCACCACATTATGTTTGTCTTCATGCTACTGTGGAAACAGGTTCCAGATTTCACATACCTTCTAAAGTCATATTTCAATTAAATGTGTTTTTTTCTGTTGTTACTGGGATTTACTCCTAGACATCCAAATTATTTTTTGCTTGCTTTAAAAATACCTATCTTCAATTTGGTGTTGGTTCAAAATGAAAACTTTTGCTATCTGTTTTCCCCTGCCCCATTTTTTTTTTTTTTGATAATTTGGCAACTTTTACCTCTCCCAATATGTAATATAAGAACAGATTAAATAGTATTCTGTATCCATAGTAGTAATTGCATCAAGCTTAGGTGAGAGATATTTTTTTCATATGCTGGCCTTTAAATCATTAATGGATAATTGGCTTTTAAGGTAGGTCTGTTAACTTTCTTTGTGTGTTCCTGATGGAATTCACCATAGCCTTACCGCTTTTCTCAGAAGGTAACTTGTAAGAGAATTGGCATTTGCATGTTCCAGAGTCAGACCTGTACAGTATATAAAGCATATAAACCTTGAATTTTATTTTAGTTCACCACATTCAAGGATCCAGGATGCCAAAAATATGTGTGAACATTTGAAACATTTTTCATTTTGCTGCTTTTTTCCCTTTGATATAGTTGAGAGAATGTATTGTCAATTGGCATACAATACTGCCTTTAATAGAAAATCTAAATGCTGGGGCACATTTCACATATCGACTACCTGAGAAATTGCTTTGTGTCCCACTGTTATTAAAGCAAAAAGTATAATGTTCTTCATTTGAACTAATCAAATACAATAGATTATAAATTGTGTATTGTAAATAAAAGTTCACTCTGTGAGTGCACATTTTGGTAAATTATTTATTTATGTTAGCATTAAAAAAAATGCATTTGACCAGGATAAATAAAGGTATGTTGATCATGGCTTTGCTTTATACCTTGGTATTAAAGCTGATTTTCCATCCTGGTATTTTAAAAGCTGCTTTGAGTTTTTCTTTTTTTTTTTTTCTTTTTTCTTTCTTTTTTTTTTTTAAATGTAAACTAACCTCCAGCATGACAGAGGTTAAAATTTTGTCTGCACTTGAGTTCACTTGAGTTTACATTTGAAATGTGCATGTTTATTTATACAGATTTCAATAAAGGTATTCAAGGCCTTATTTAGTCTTTTTTATTTCTTACTCTGCATCTTCTGGTAAAGAATCCTCCTATTTTATGGGTAGATAACTGTGTGCCAGACTTTTTATTTATCAATTAACTAATATTAGAAAAGAAAGGATGCCAAAGTTGTTCTTTGGGTTTTATTTTTTAATAATAACTTCTGTATTCATACATTAAACAGATCTGTTTGTGAATTGACCTATCACTGTTCAAGAGCCTTGAGATACAAGGGCCTCCAAGAAGATTGTGAAAGAATTCCATTATCGTTGATTAACATCATCCCATGAACCGTTTGACACCCCCCTAAAGGTTTAAAGAAAAAACAAAGTTAATACCCAGATTGTTGCTTGTTTTGCATAGCCATCATTTTTTATCCTCACCATTGTTTTCAATTCCCACTAAAACAACTTTGATTTTAAATGGATTACATTTTTTTTGGGGGGGGGGGGGCCATCACTGCTCTCCGGTGGTGGGAGACTGCTGGAATTGAACCTCCATCCCAGTGGGCCGCAGTCCCGCGCACAACCACTGCGCCACTGGGGCTCAGCCCAAATGGATTATATTTAACAGTCCAGTGGTTTTTGTCAAACTCAAATGACATTTCAGCTGCAAAAACAGGTTTTAAAATGCAAAAGAGTTATGAATACTTGCTCTAACTAAAAGTACAACTATTCATAGGTAATACAAGGTAGTAGGAATATATCCAGATAAGAATTCTACTTCTAGTTTTTCAATTTAGTGATCATATGACTTTCAATTTCTTACTTTTTTTTTCTTTACCTATAAAAATAATTATAATGATCATTAGCATTTATTGAATATTAACTTTGGATCAAGCACTATTTTAAAGTATTTGTTCTATGTATTATCTGTTTTAATCCCTTGACAGCTGTGAGATCTAAGTACAGTAGTCGACACTTAAGTTTCACATGAAGAAAATGGGATAATTTTCCTAGGATCACACAGTAATGTGATGATGTCATTAATTCCAATTTTTTTTCTTTACTTAATTTCAATTACTATCTAAGCTTTATTTAAGCTTTCTTCTGTGTGCCGTGTTCTTTTAGTAGTCCTGTACTTATCCTTGTTTTCCTGACAACTGCCTTTAAAACAGTGTTAGTGACAGTGCTTTTTCACCAACCAATGTCATGAGGATAGCTTATAAGGATTCTCCCTCGGTGGCATACCAAAATGAGGAAGAGCGACAGGTATCGAAGGGAGGAATGTGTTGTTACTCACTTTGTTTGGTTCTGGTTTCTATTAACAATAAAATGCAGACCAGTTTTTAATGGATTTTTTTTTAAGTTGTACAGACAGTGCATTTTATGACTGCCTGTTTCCCTGCAGGTGACCTCCTATCTGTCCTTCCTCCTTAGTGTGCTTCTGTCTGCCTGGTTTTTGCAGTGCAGATAAGCACATTCTTCCTAGTTTAGTGGTAAGGCAGACATGAAAAGTGTTCTTGTATCCCATACTAGGGAAGAGGAATTAAAGGGCCTCTAAATTCTCAAAGAATTGAGAAGGAAAAGAAATTTTATTTTGAAGCTAAAATGCTGAAAACCTATAAAAAAAAGAATAAAGCCCTTTGTTCGTGTTTTCCTTCACATTAAAATGAAATTTTCAATACACATAATTTAGCCTAAGGAATTTTGAAATCACTTCTCAATAATATAGTTAATACTCCCAGATAATTCTTTGAAGTGCCACTTAACCAGAAGATAAAGGGGAAGTATGAGTGTATTTATATTCTTGCTAAATTTATTTATGTACTCAAACAGGCACCATGAAATTTCATCGTGAATACTATAGTCTAATTATATACTAGCAACTAATTCTAAAGTTGCTTATGAGCATACCTTGACAAATTATTTATTTAGAACCTTCGCACTGCCTTCATCAGACATGGATTTATGTCATCTTTATCCCATGTTTCATTAATCATTATCCAAAAGATAGTACAGTCTCTAGAATTGGAGACTTAACATTGCATTTGGATATCTTTAATAGCAAATATTGTGGGGTTTTAAAGGGGAGGTTCCAATATTTTTTTCTTTTAAAAAAAATCACTTTATTGGGGGCTCATACAGCTCTTATCACAACCCACACATCCATCCATTGTGTCAAGCACATTGTACATCTGTTGCCATCATTTTCAAAACATTTTCTTAGTACTTGAGCCCTTGGTGTCAGCTCCTCATTTTTTTTCCTCCCATGCCCCACCCTCCCTCCTTCACAAACTCTTGATAATTTATAAATTGTTATTGTTTTTTCATGTCTTACAGTGCTTGATGTCTCCGTTCACCCACTTTTCCATTGCCTGTCCCTAGGGAGGGGGTTATATTTTGATCATTGTGATTGATTCCCCCTTTTGCCCTGCACCTTCCCCTTACTCTCCTGGCATTGGTACTCTCTTATTGGTCCTAAAAGATTTATCTGCCTGTGTTTCCAGCTCTTACCTTTACCCATGTATGTGCTCTGGACTAGCCAGATTTGTAAAGTAGAATTGGGATCATGATAGTTGGGTGGAAGAAGCATTAAAGAACTAGAGGAAAGTTGATATTTCATCGATGCTATAATGCCCCTAGACTGGCTAATTTCTGCCTTGTGACCATTCTGTAAGGCAATGTCCAGTTGTCCACACTCTCCCTCCCCATTCACATTGCTATGATTTTTTGTTCTGGGTCTTTGATGCCTGATACCTGATCCCATCAACACCTTGTGATCACACAGGCTGGTGTGCTTCTTCCGTATTGGCTTTTTTGCTTCTAAGCTAGATGGCTGCTTGTTTATCTTCAAACCTTTAAGACCCCAGGTGCTATATCTTTTATAGCCTGGCACCATCACTTTCTTCATGGCATTTGCTTATGCACCCATTTTGTCTTTAGCCATCACATCGGGAAGCTGAGCATCGTGGAATGCCAGGTCATTAGAACAAAGTGTTCTTGTGTTGAGGGAGTGCTTGAGTAGAAGCCCAATATCTGTTACCTTGATACTTAACATATAAGTCCATATACATATATCTATATCCCTATCATTATATATAAACATATTTACATATGCACATGCCTCTGTAGATGCCCTTTGCCTTCTTGTTCTTTCCACTATTTTGCTTTCCTCTTTTCCTGCTATTATGTTCAGCCTTCTTTGGGTTTCAGTAATTCCTCCCAGTTACATTGCCCTTGATCAAGCCCTATCAGGCATCCTACACTCTCCTCCCCATCGAGTTTAGATCACTTGTTTCCTTGTCTCTGGTTTTTTTAACACCCATTTCTTCTCCCTACCCTTTCACAAGCCCTACTCTTCCCCCTGTAACTGTTGGTCCCATTTGTTTTCTCCTCTGGATTGTTTATTCCACCTTTCTTATCTAGATAGGCATACAGAGACAATAATCACAAAAACAAGGCAGAGTAAAACAAAACCAAAAGCCAATGAAAGGAAAAGCCTAAAAATAGTCCCAAGTCTGTTTGAAGTAACAAATATTGTTACGTTGCTACATGCTGGAATTTGGTTCTAACTCATGAGGGACATTGTTCAACAAAACAAAACACTGCCTGTGTCCGCTCCACCTTCACAGTTACTAAGCTGGTGTTGCAACCACTGCCCATCTATTTAAGGGTCTTCTTGTACCAAGTATGATATCTTTTTCAGGACCTGATCTCTCTTGATAACACATCCAAAATACATGAGGCACAGTCTCAGCATAGTCATTTCTTTTTTTTGTTTTTGTTTTTGTTTTTGGGCATCACTGCTCTCCGGTGGTGGGAGGAGGAGGCCCAGCCCCACTGCTGGAATTGAACCTCCGTCCCAGTGGGCCGCAGTCTCACGCACAACCACTACACCACCGGGGCTCAGCCCGGAACATAGTCATTTCTAAGGAACATTCTGGCTGTACTTGCAAGACAGGTTTCTTCTGGCAGTCCATAGTCACCAACATCACTAATAAATACAGGCATTTAAATTTGACTAGTGTTACCATAACTGTCTGCTTACCTAATGTAGTTAAATGTTGTAGGGGCAACTGAAAATGTTCCATGCCACTTTAAAAAATCTAATCGATATATTCCACCCTACTAGCTTCTTAGTGTCTTGGCCACTAGTCTCTTCTTCCTGTAGGTCTGTTCGCTGTTCTACCAGGGAAGTGTTAGTATTTTTAAAAATGCACACATGAGGCTGAGTAAAAGAACAAATGCTAGTAGGGTTCCAGTTTATACTAGCATGGGTTTATTCCAAATAAAGCATGTTTAAATGTTTTTGATAGTAGTAGACAAGTTATCTCAGTGATATAGTCATTTTAATTTCAAAAAAAAATAAAAAGTCTCTGGGCTGAGCCCGGGTGGCGTAGTGATTGTACGAGGGACTGCGGCCCACTGGGATGGAGATTCAATTCCAGCATTGGGGCTGGGCCTCCTACTCCCACAACCAGAGAGCAGTGATGCCCAAAACAAAACAAAACAAAAAGTCTCATCAAAACAGTGGCTTCAAAGGATATCTGGTGGGTCATTTCAGTTCAAAGCAGAGGTCAAACTCAGAAGGTTATGGGTGACACTTGGAATTTCAGAATATCTTAAATTGAAAGGACACAAATGTTTCCAATTCTAATAGTGAAAAATTATATAGGATAATATTGAACAATGCAGGAAGCATCAAGAGAAAATGGAAATAATACACAGTCACTGTACCAAAAGGAACAGTTGATATTCAGCTATGTCAAAAGGTAGCATCTGAGCAAAAGTCAGTGGGACTGAAGGAAGAAGTCCGAGCTGCACTAATGGCAAAACAAGGCTCCAGGAATTGAGGAAAATGTTTCAACAAACTGAAGAAGCACTCATCCTTCTTATACTAAGAAATTTGGAAGACAGCTAGCTACCTGGCCAACTGATGGAAAGAGGTCTGTCCAAAGAAATGTGGCCTAACAATATGTAAATTATAGAGTAATATCATTGATACAGCATGCAAGGAAACATTTGCTGAAGATCATGAATAGTTGCAGCAGGGCATTGCCAGGTTGCTGCCAGGGATTCAGGCTTCAATCAGAAGAGGACATGGACAAAGGAGGCATCAATGCTGATGCCAGATTGAGCTTGGCTGAAAGAAAATACCATAAAGATGTCTCCTGTGTTTTGTTGCCTAGGCAAAGGCATTCAGCTATTGTGAATCATAGCAAACTACGGATAACCTTGAGAAAGATGGGGATTCCAGAACACCTCACTGTGCTCATTAGGAGCCTGTACAGGCATCAACAGGCAGTTGTGGGGACTCTGCATGTTTTAAAATGCGGAAATTTTTATTTTTGTGTAACTATACACAGCAAAAAATACACGAATTCTATACGCATAATTCAATGGTATTGTTTATATTCTTCAAATTTTGTAACCATTGTCACTCCTTTCCAAATTGCCCCACCACCGGTACCCAGATACAATTGCGTATCCTATAGAAGAATCCCAACAAAGTATGGGCAGGGAATGAAAAATTTCAAAATCTCAATAGAATCCATATCAGGAGCCATTACAAGTAGATGAACCCAGAAACTAAATAAGTTTTTTGAGTCTTTGAAAAGTGTATGAATTATCTTAATGTGAGTCCTCACAGAGAGGGTTGTCCAGCTGGACAATGACGAAGCAGAATGACAGAGACTAGTGTTGGGCAGCACATCTAGACAGGATGTGACACTGGACCAAACAAGACGAGTTTGGGTTCAGCATGTCTGGGGTAAGCCCAGAGATCAACTTTCTAACAAGTTCCCCAGTGTGTTGCTGTGCTGGGGACCACTTTGAGAACCACTGGTGCAGAGTGGTCAAGTATGAGCTCTACTCTCATTTCCTGCCTCTGACTCGCCCGCACACATTATTATTTCACCTTTCCATGCCTTAGCTCCTTGTCTATATGGGACTAAAAAGAGGAGCTGTCTCAAGCTTTGGGGAGGATTCCATGAATACTTAATGTCTGGTTCGTGTTTAAATGCTCAGAAAATGTTAGCTGCCACATTGCCTAGTATTTTTATTGATAGTCCTATCCTCAATCTCCATCAATAATGTTCTGCATGTTCAAGAATAGTTTGTGTTCTGAAGAGCTTTTTGCCAACTCTCTCCCACCCCAAGCCACCTATTTCCTCTCTTTTTTGCCTACATAGGCAAGCATGTATTTATCACATTCTCAACATCTATGCCAGGAAAATATTTCCTTGTTTTTTATAAGAAATCCCATTTGCCTTTGGTGAGGGATATTAAAAGCTCTTTGAGAGTACACCTATCTACCCCTGGTACTGTTTGAGAGTAAACTCTCCGTCTACCCCTGTCTCTCTTACTGTTACCCATCTGTCTCAATGATTGCAGAGTTTACATTGTATCTTGATCAGTATACATGAAGTGCCCAAGTACAAAAAGGATGGGGCTTTTTACAAATGAAAGCAATTATAATTATTCGATAACATTCACATTCAAGTTCCAAGAGACTTCTTCAGCAAGAGAACAAAAGAACAAGAAGTTAGGCTTCCTTCATTGCCTGTTAACCTGGCACATGGGGAGAGAGATTGAAAATGTGTCCTCATCCAATGCCACCTTCCATCAATCCTGTCATAAACTTTGATGAGTCTAGGCTTTTGCACTTAGTATTCTATATCCATGACTGACCTATCTCCCCTTTGGCTTACATTGACTTACTATGGCTCTTCTTCCCATAGTCTTTTTAACTCACCACATGAGCTGAACCATACAAATGGCACCAGTGACTGAAATGCCAAGTGGTAACTTGGTCAGTTTTGCCATACCAAACCCACTGCCACTGACTCAATTCTGTGACCCATGGTGAGTTTCCAAGCTAAAACTCATGAGAGAGAGCCTCATCTCTCTCCTGAGAAGCAGCTGGTGGTTAGAACAACTGACTTTTCTGCTAGTTGCCCAACAAGTAACCACTATGCCATCACATCCCACTGGGTTTAAATGAGTCTTTAGAAGCAAGAATGGGATCTCACTGCCCTCAAGAAAGAACATCCAGGAGATGGAGCTGTGATACCACAGGAGAACAGCAGCGTCGTAGAACCAAGACACAGAGTGGTGGGCTTCATTGGCCACAGAGCAACAAAGCTGTGTGCCTGCCTTCCGGCTGGGGCTTGTGGCAAAGTGAGTGCTTTGGGTCATTTAGCTGAGTGGAAGGCCCTGGGAGTTTTATTAGCCCCACTAAGAGAGCTTTGTAAATTCTGTTTTTGCCACACTTGATCTTAGCCAAAAGGCAGAGAAACGATGTAAAATTGAGTCAGAATGTGTAAATTATTGATTGTAAGCCTGCTCTAAAATTTCACTTGTTTAACAATAAAAAGTTAAGTAAAGTTCTATAAAACTTGCAGGGAAGTGGCCAAGGACTATAGGCTGCATGACTAAGGAGAGAACTCCTCACTGGAAAAACAGTATCCTGAGCATTTCTGATCCTGAATTACAACCCGCTACCTTCGCTATACTCGCCATCCTCATGGGCATGGCCTGTGTGTTCTGAGTGTCAGGGAAGCAGGGTACCTGGGGAAGGGCCGTTGGTGTCAGACTTGGTAACAAAGGCTGAAGGGTGCAGGCCAACTTCACCTCAGCCTCAGAAGTCACCCCAGGGCTGCTGTGCAGTTTGATTCTCTTGCCCCCTTGGAAGTCAGAGGTCCGACATGGCCCTGAAACCATTTTTATACTGGCAATCTCCTTTACTTCTTTAAGAAATAGCCCCAAATCACCTGCTCAGTCCTCTGGAAGTACCAATCGCTATTTTGGATTATAAGTTACATATTACTCTCTTACCCAGGGTTGATTGCTTGATAAAAGAGCTTTGTTCTTAACTATGCATGGTAAGGTGACATGGGGTGTAGTGTGTGTTCCATAAGGTAATAATTGTAAATGATTATGAAATGACATTTGTTCAATTGTGGTTTGATTTGATGGGGTACATATTTTTTAAGTTTGGAATGTAAATTAATCTGTGAAGGTATATTAGAAACAAGGCACAAGTTTGCAAGATTCAATGTTAAATGTAAATAATAGCATTTTATTTACATTTCTGAACATCTGTTTATGTATTTTGAGGACTTTTGTTTTCCAACCCAGATGTAGTCAGTTTTCCATGGCAAAGACGTCATTTGTGCCAAGGCTCATGGCCTCCTGTTGCCCAACGTAAGGAGGTGTGGTGGTTGGTTGTATTTGCCTGCTCATCACGGGTCAGCAGTTCAGACTTAGCAGGCGCGCGTGCCCGCGCGTACACACACACACACACACACACACACACACACACACACACACACAGACCGCACACACAGATGAAGTTATCTGCTCCTTGTGAGTATTTACCATCTTAAAAACCCAGAGAGTCAGTTCTCCTCTGCTAATAGGGTCTCTACGGTTCAGAATTGACTCAATGACAGTAAATTGCTCAATATGCTGTGTGTAACATTCTGAAGTCTACTTTCTTCTCATATTGTTAATTTACTTGAAAAGATGTTTCAAGGAGAAGCACAACAAAGTAAATTATAGTGGTTTTTTTTTTTTTTTTGCCTCTGAACTGATCAGAAATGCAGCTGCTAAGTCTTTCTTTCAAATCCCTTGAGAAAGTAGTTATAAAATGCTAGTGCAAGTATCCCGGACTTGCATTGGTTCAAGACAGACTGTGAGGTTCTATGCCATTGAAGTAGGCACTGCCTCACGGCCTCAGCCCAATGGTAGTGCATGTTTTATACAGTATTAAGCAGGTAGACAACACCAACCAGCACACATAAGTGGTTAGTTACTGCACTTCATAAATGGGAGTTCTTAAGCCTCTACCAAGCACATTAAAATAATAAAAATACAAGAGGACTGTGACTGTTAGATATTATGTCAACTTAGATCTGCGTGAAAGTAGAAAGGTGGAGTCCAACCTATCAATCAGGTCACAGTCTGATGATGTCACCTTGGGGGGTAGCTTTTTAGGAAGAGACAGTGAGAATGTCTCTCTCCCTCTTGCCCTCCATTTTCCTCCTTGCTGGGACTCAATGTCTGCTTTTAAGGGTGACCTCAAGCGGGCTGCCAACCTAGAGAGCTGCCAGTGCCCTGCGATGTTTCCTTCAACCTCAGATCCACCTAGCTCTGCACCCACCAGTCGGTAATATCCCGGCTGCAGGTTTCACTTTTCTGTGTCATCGGCCTGATGCTATGGGACTCTGAAGAGAGCCCCAGCTAGCATTGGACCCATGAATTTGATTTGGACTTCTTGATATAAAATTAATTACTGATATAAAGTTTCTTTCTTATACATATGAGTCTCGCTAGTTTTTGTTCTCCAGACAACCCAACCTACCACAGTTAGTTCAGAAAGTTCATTGAAAAATTCCAATATTTTATGATTCCACCCTTTCCACGAAATTTTTGAAATCTCCTAGTAGTTGACATAGACAAGACAATATATGTGCAAATGAGTGAAAACGACACTCCATTTTTCAGACTTCAATGACCATGCAAAAAGACCTGATACTTGGCATAGAGTCTGTTTGTCAAAGGCAAGAGTTAATTTCCCCACAGTTTAGGTTAACTTTAGAAACAAGAGTTGTCAAATGTTGAAAGAAGTAATCAGTTTTTTAAAGGGTTAATTTTTCCTGATTTTCTTTTGGGGGTAGGTTAAGCTATAATGAAAATATTTCAATATATCTCCAAAAGTTCCCTTTTGACTATTAGACCTGCAATATTCTAGACCTTTCTGCTTTGATAAGAATGTATCTGAAAGATGAGCTGTTCGGTAACACCAGTAGATGTTAGCTGCCTTCAAGTCAGCCCCAACTCCTAGGTAAAGTGACCAGATTTTAAGTGGGACACCATTGATGGGGGGAGGGGGGTTCCTGATTAAAAATTTGGTCTATATGGAGCAACAAAAATGCTCATAGAATGCAAAAATAGTGTTTTAATATATTTATTTTAATTTTAAAATGCCACAGGACATTGTTAAATTGTTAAAAAGCGGGACATCTGGTCACCTTATATGTCCATTTACACCAGAAGGAAATGCTCCCCCGTCCTATATCATCCCTATGATAGGGTGTGGAATCAACTCTTTGTGATCCATAGAATCTTCATTGTCTGATTTTCAAAAGTAGAACCAACCCCACATCTTACACGGCAGGCCCATCGGGATAACACAAATATGCAACCCATTAGCAAATATTTGAAATCAAACCCAAAAGAAAAAAATTTTAATTGCTTAATTAAAATACACCCCTTCCACGGGGGCTTGGTGGTTCAAATCCAGCGGCAGCTCTCAAGAGGAGTACTGGGTAGCGCCCATGACCACCAGAGGCAGTGATGCCCCCCACCAAAAAAATACACCCCCTCTGCCACTTTGCCTTCCTGCTTCCTGTGTTTCCACTGGCCTTTTATCAACTCGCCCACATCCATCAACCTAGGATTATCCTCTATTCTTCATCATTGTGTGTGGTTACTTGGACATTGATGGAGGAAGATGAGAGAAAAATTAATGCAGTTGAATTATAATGCTGGAAAAGAATATTGAAAGTACCATGGACTACCAAAAGAACAAACAAATCTGGGAACATGTACAACCAGAACTCTCCTTAGAAGCAACAATGGCAAAACTCCATTGCACGTACTTTGGACATGTGATCATGTCCAATGAGACCAGCTCCTGGAAAAGGACCTCATGTTTGATCCTGGATCCATCTGTGGCCCACCATCTGGCCTGGCAATCTTGGGTTCATTTGACCTTGCTGCCGTGAGCCTAACCTGCAGCCTGTGGTCTTCCTGGTGCATCAGCCCCCACAGTTACATGAATCAGCAAGAGTTTAGCATTGTACCCACAGGCTTAATCTGGACGACATTTACTAAGTTTTACAACTGCCCCTTTGCCTTTGGACTCGTGTCTCTGGTTTCCCTGTCTCTCCTGCCGATCCCAGAAGCTATTATCAGACCACCATAGGGCAGTCATTTGGCTGACTTAGACCTCTGCATCCTCCAGCCTGTGCCCACTGCTTTCTCTGCTTCATTATCCTGCTTCCTGCTCATCAGCTTCCACAAGTCAAGAGAAGCCTGACAAGCTGAAATGGACTTACCGATATCTGTCACTGTATAAACCATTTCTTTCTATATGCTACAACCACCACAACAGCAAAAATAAAATGTGCCTGCTCCTCAGTTACCAAGGTGGTTAGAGTCCAAAGACCAAATCATTATGAAAAAAATGGAGGTTGACCACCTCACCTCTCCTTCTCACCAGTACTGAGAACCTCCCACTGGGCCTTTGCTGTGATCATCTGCCACCACTGCCTCCCACCCTCCCATAGCCAGGGCGGTCCAAGGGCAGTGCTCCTCCCCACACCCCCCGTGCCCCACCCTCTCCTGCCTTCATTATATGTTCAGAATAAATACAAACTCAAACTGCCACTAAGTCGATTCTGGCTAATATCTATCCTATTTTCAGAATGTGTGATGCCAATGAATCACTTCCCCAACTCCAAAATGCCCTGAGTGATTTTGTCAGGGACAGCAACTCTGTCTGTGGATATGAGTTTCCTGAGGGCTCATGCTGCCCCAGGTTCCCCTTGCTGTACTCCATTCCCTCAGCATCCCCTGATTCTCTCTGAGGAGACCTGCTTCTCTTTGCTTCAAGGTCCCTGTGAAAATTGGCGATCCAGGGCTTCCTGAAGCTGACAGGCCCAGCCACTACCTGTGACCTTAAACTGCAGCTGCCCCCAGCCACTCACCTCCTGATCCCACCCCTGCCTTCCTAGAATGTCCTGCCCTCACCTGTGCCCATCCATGGGGAGGCATTGAGAAACTCTAGGAGGCTGTGCAGGTGTCTGACCATTGATAGGAGATCTAGCTGCCGTGGTAATCTGAGGTCCCTGTTTTTAGGCTCCTTCTGACTATGACCAAACCTGGCCATGCTGCCCCGTAAGCCGGAAGCTCTAGCATCAGACCCCAGGGATGACCAAACTCATCTCAGCTACAAGTCACTGGCTGCAGCTGGCCCAGTCTCAGCCCCCTGTGAGCTTGCCAGGCAGTGCCCCATCCTGCCAGTCCCATTCCAGTTCCTCTCTTGCTCTGCCTGCCACACCTGTGGCAAGGTGTAAGCCCATCCTGTCTCCTTTCCTATCCACTGAAATATTATGAGTTTCCTTTCTATGTCCATGTGGGTGTATCAGTCAGGATATCCGTAATAGGAATCTGTTGACTTGTTCCTATAGCTGTATGGCAATAATGGCCCATATTGGATTTTTTTTCCTATGATCCTAAATGTCAGATAACAAGACAGTCCATAAGTATTGAGTAGGTGTACTGAGCAAGACACCTAATTGATCTCTCTTCTAGAGGTCAGATAGAAGCATTTGCATTGTTTTTATATGTATGAGCTCTCATTGAAAAGGAAGATTCCGGGCTGAGCCCCGGTGGCGTAGTGGTTATGCTCGGGACTGCGGCCCACTGGGATGGAGGTTCAATTCCAGCTCCACGGAGCAAAGGTTGGGCCTCCTACTCCCACTACCTGAGGGCAGTGATGCCAAAAAAAAAAAAAGAAAAGAAAAGAAAAGGAGGATTCCAAGACCAAGGGTATGTTTTGAAGCTCGTGAAATTGGGAGTGTTTTGCAAGGTACTTTTAGACTAAAATGATTATTAGGAAATACATAATTCTACTTCAAGAGGCAGCATAGTCTTACCAACCCCCTTTGTCCTCAAAAAGAGGTAGCTTACAACCAGGGCAGGGGAAGACAGCACCTTGCCTTGATAATAGCCATATTCTTCCTCCTCTCTCAATGAACCCACCTACTCCTTTCAAACTGAGATGCTTCTATTCCTGTAAACATTTTGTGCCTACGCGCCTGCATCCGTTTACTTAGCTGGAATCTCTGGACTCTTGAATTTCTGACCTAATCACCCTTCCCTCACTCCTGTCTTACACCAAGTACATTAGATCTTCAAGGACATGATTTATGTGTACAAACTGATGCCTGCTCATATTCTTAGTGTTGATTTGATCTTGCCAAATGTCTTCCGTTTCAGTGTGCTTCTACTTAAGCCAGAATGATTTCCTTTTCCAGGGACAATATGTCCAAATCACACTGAGGAGCACTCAGGCTATAACATACTTTCTGCTAGGCAGATCTGGTGTTCTTTAACAATATGTGGGGCTTCCAATATTCTTCTCCAGTATCACATGCACAGATGCTTCTTTGGTCTTCTTTACTCAATGTCCAAATTTCACATGCACATGAGACCATTGAAAGTCCCGCGGACGTGGGCTGGCTGGTGCTGAGATGGTGGCAGATGGCGACAGCAGGTGGTGGTGACGATCCTGGGAGCTGGAGAGATAGAGGAAGGTGCTTCACAATTGATCTTTTCAAAGAGTTTGAAACAGCCCAGACATATCTCAATTCAGTCCGTATGCTTCTAGAGCAGCATTTCTCAACCTGTGGATGACTTGCCCCTTTGGGGGTCCATCGACCCTTTCACAGGGGTGTCCTAAAACCTTCAGAAAGCACATCTTTCCAATGGTCTTAGGAACCGAGACACAGCTCCGCTATTGGTCTCCAGGCGGATCTGCCCACAGGCAGATGCATCCACATGCGAGTACCCCCCATGAAGACTATTACCCGTGCTACACCAAGTTTCAAGACAACATTTCATTTAGTGATCATTAGAAATAAATATTTCACAATATATCACTACACATTGCTTTTGTGGTTCATCACAATAATTAGGTTCAATTGGTAACAATGAAAAGACATCCTACATATCAGATATTTACATCACAATTCATAACAATAGCAAAACTATAGTTATGAAGTAGCAACAAAGATGATGTTATGGTTGGGGTCACAACAACATGAGGAACTGCAGCAAAGGGTGGCGGCCTTAGGAAGGTTGAGAACCATGCTCGAGCGCATCCAATGCAACAGACAGGAGTCAGAAGAGGAACAGGGTCTCTCAGAAGTCTTCAGAAAAATGTTAAACTGCACAGCTGAGCTCAGACGTTTCAAAAGCAGACAGCCCACTGCCAGTATCCGCCTCCTGTTGCTCCAGAAAAAGCTTCCTGGGTGTGAATTGACCTGTTTGGCCAATCTTTGTCCAGAAACTGCTCAGGAATACAAGGCTCTGATAACTAAACTTGAAAGGATGGTGTGAAGATGAAGAGTTGCAGTAGATTCTTGATCTCCAGACAAAGCAGCGTGATCAAAATTAATCTCCAAACATTTTTGGTGGAACCTCAAGCCAACATAGCATTGCCTTCTTAGGACCTGGCCTGACCACAGAAATTCTACGTCAGAAAACTACTTCCTTGGGACAGAACATCACAGCATGATTTTGGTGTAGGTTGTCATCTCAAACTCAACTGTTAGGTCACAGTAACTACATCATCTTCAGGGGTCTTGCAGTCACTTGCCCCAGCTCGCTAAATCTTGCTTCTCAGATAAATGAGGGGGATGATTTGCATATAAATGATGTGATTGACTACCTCATTACAAGGTGTTTGGCCACTCCTTATTTTTTTCTTTCTTAATGATTCATATTTTAATTTAAATGTATTTATAATTTTTAAGATTTAGGTAAGGATAAGATCATATTAGTATAAAGACAAAAATACAAGTAATACATAAGAGGGAGAAGACCCCCACCAGCATTCAAAAAGTCAGGAAAGAAATCTCTGTCATGGAACAATTAAGAGATACTTGGACCCAGTACAAATTTGGTGATGTCTATAGGGAGGTCAACTGGCCAAGTATCAAGTTCAAACCAGCACAATCCATATCACCATGGTCTCTGCCTGATAGGCTGTTTGGGTTTCTTGACTTTGGCTAGAGTGGATCTGCCAGCATTTGTCTGACTAGATACTCTGCAGATGGGTTTTGGGCTCCCACTGACCTCCATAGCCTTCTACAATTGGATGTTTACAATCTTACCTCTGATACTTTTCTCTTCACCATATTCTAAATTTGTAATTGTCATCTTTGGATCACAAAAGTTGGTGTGCTTTTTATGTGTAGACTTAGTTGACTCCTTGCTTAGATGGCTGCTTGTTTGAATACAGGCCTTTAAAACCCCAGACATTCTTCTGATTTATAGCCGGACACCATTTACTTTCTTCCCACTACTTTCCCGTAGCACCCTTATCTCCAATGATCATTTCATGAAGGCAAGTATTGAACAGGATCATTATGTAAAAACTAATTGTTTTAAGTTGGGACTAGGATTTAGTGCCAGCCCAGAATTCATTTCTGGACCTACGCTTTTTTTTTTTTTAATTTAACTTGAGAATTAATCCTTATGTCATATCATTCCATAGTTCAATCATGTCAAACATACTTATACAATTGCTTCCATAATCAGTTTCTAAGCAAACTCTTCCTTCCTGGCCTTCTTGATGTAATTTCCTTCTTATCTCCTCACCCCTCTATGTCGCCCCTCCCCCTAGACCCTTGTTATGCTTTTGTTCCCTCTAGGCTTATCATCTCTGGGTTTCATTTACAAAAAAAAAAAAAGAGAGAAAGAGAAAAGCAAATAACACAGCTTCAAGAGGTTAACCCCCTAAGGTGTATTACGTCATAATGCACACAACTGTAAGCAAAATATAACAGAATAGCCATAGCAGGATTGCTAGAATAGTATCCACCATACTCTCTACCAACCCACATTATACCTCTTTCGGTACAGCTTTCTCCTGTTTCCTCAGACACCATGTCTTTTCTGGCTTTAAATGTGTCTGAGGTGGAGTCCAGTTCACCCAGTGGGATTCCCATATGGGGGGAGGGGGGGTTCGCTGATGCAGCTTCTGGAGTATGTCATGAACCCAACGAAGCAGGATTTAGTGTCCCAGCATTCTACAGCACCCAGCCTGGGCTCCCAGGATACCCCAGATGCTCTAGGTCAGTCCTCCTCACCCGTTGACCTCCCCTAAAGACTCTCTCTACCTAATGTTCCCAAGAGCATCCTCAGTCTCCTGCTGTCTTCCCACCTGGAGGTCAGCCCTCCTGCCCTTCCCTCCAACAGTCTGCACCTGTGTTCCTCCCAAATTTGACCACTCCCTCTCCCTACTTTCGCATGGCCCCTCCCATTAATAAACCTCATCCCTCTGACAAAGCCACCTCCCTCTCTCAGGGGGCCTCACCCCAGATCCACATGGCCACCACTCAGCAAATAGCACCCTCCCCTCCCCCACGCGTTTGATCCTAGCTGTCTTGAAGTACCCTCCTGTCAAGTGGCCTACACTTACCTGGAGAAGATGTTGTATGGTTCATTGGCACTGGTCCGCCTCTTTACCAGGTTGTCTGGTCTCCAGCCAGAAGACTGGCAGGCCTGCAAGCTTGAGCTTGTGCCTGTCCTGTTGCTTGTTCCTACAGCAGTGGACTCATACAGTATTTGCGCTTTTATGCTTGACTAACTTCACTCAACATAATGTCTTTCAGATTCCTCCATGAGCCAAAGTGTTTCATAGCTGTTTTTAAGGGATGAGTATTATTCCGTTGTGTGTATGTTCATCGTGTTTTGTTTCTTTTTAATCTACTCTTCTAGAGATGAGAATTTAGGCTGCTTCCAGCTTCTTGCTGTTATGAACTGTCCTGCAATGAACATAGTGAGGGGGGGGTGGATATTGTCTGCTCATGATTTGTTTCTTATTTGGGGTGGGGGGTGTAAGTGTCCAGTAATGGTATTGCTGGGACATATAGTAATTCAATTTCTATCTATTTTCCATATTGCCATATCACCTTCCACAGTGGCAGTACATATTTACAAGTTGGCCAGCAGAGGGTATAAGTGTCTATCTCACTACACCCTCTCCAACATTTGTTGTTCTGTTGTTTGGTTTTTTTACAATTAAAATGGTTTACAATGGTTATGGGTGTTGGGTGGTGTCTCATGATTATTTTTGATTTGCATTTCCCAGATGGCTAATGACTGGGAACGTTTCCTAATGTGATTATTAGTCACTTGAGTGTCATTCTTTGTGACTCATTTGCCCACCTTTTGAGGGGGCTGTTTGTTGTCGTTATTGTTGTTGCAAGCTTGTAAAAGTCTATAGATTTTAGTAACTATTCCTTTATCTTTTATGTCATTACTAAATATTTTTTCCCAGATTGTGAACTTTCTTGTTACTCTTTTAATGAAGTCTTTTGATGTACACAAGTGTTTTATTTTTTTAAATAATTTTATTGGGGGCTCTTACAGGTACTACAACATTCAGTCATCATTTGTATCAAGTACATTTGCACACATGCTGCCACATACATTTCCAAACATTTTCCACTTGAGCCCT
>PVJH01008743.1:0-83276 GCA_004026705.1 Nesogale talazaci | reverse complement strand
TCTCACAGGTTGCTGAGAGTCAGCATGGACTTAACAGCAAGGCACTGTTTTGGTTTCATTTTTAGTATGGGCAATCTATTTTCTTTTCTCCTAAACAGTTCCAAATAATATTTTTTTTGCCCCAGATAAGCCAAAGAGCCAGCATCATTCTTTGAAAGTTATAACTGGACTGTCCTCTGAGCTCTCACTGGTTACTGTTAAATGAGGTCAAGTGAGTTTGCTGTTCACTGTTGACCCTGGCAATTGTGGGAAGATCGGCATGTCTGGTGGTTTCCTTGGGCTCCAACACACTCACTGTGAATTTGCACATTTACATTAAAATATATGAAATGTCGCTTTGCTTTAGATTGCTGACCCTTCCCCCCATTCCTGGTCTTCCTCAGAATACTTCCTGTAATCCAGACCAAGGCCAACAGAAGTGGCCTTCCAGCAGAAATTACCTTCTCAGCAAAAGCAATCTAGTCAATAAGTTAATGGCATAAATCAATGAGAAAGATTTGGAAGAGATCTTAATTAAAGGAACAGCTGCTGATACAAATGGCGTTTCCAATGTATTGACAGAGCACAGGGCATGAGGTTGACAGAGAAGGGAGCCAATCAATAGGGACTGTGATATAACTTGTTCCACTGGAGTCTGGGTCCCTCAAATGCTGCCTTATATGTGTTCAAACCACGTCACACAGTGTCATTCTGACTCACAGTGTAGTGAGTTGCTTCTGACCCTCTGGGGCCATCTGTACACTACAAAAAAGAACACCACCTAGTTCTTCACAATGTGTGAGCCCCTTGCATCAGTACATCTATTGGAGGGACCGATTTTTTGTCACTGCCCTTCTACTTCACCAAAGCCTTCTTCCAGGAATGGCTCTTTCCCTGATACTGTGTCCAAAGTGGGTGATCACAGACTCGAACTCTCTTCTCGGGACCTCTAGAGGTTGCATATCTTTTGTGAAATACTCCGACCTTAGGCTGATTTGAAGCTCTGGAATGTCATTTAGTCACTGAGTATTTTAATCACTATGCTTTCTGATCTTTTTTCCCCAGTCATGTTATTGGGGGCTTGTACAACTGTCACCACAGTCCATCCATCCATCCATCCACATGTCAAGCACATTTGTATATTTGCTGTAATCATTCTCAAAACATTTGTTTTCCACTGGAGCTCTTGATATCAGCTCTTCACTTTTTCCTTCATGCCTGCTCCCCCCTCCCTTATGAACCCTTGATAATTTATAAATTATTATTTTGTCATATCTTACACTCGCTAATGTCTTCCTTCATCCACTTTTCTGTTGTCTGTACCCCAGGGAGTAGGTTATATGTAGAGCCTTGTAACTGGTTCCTCATTTGTACTCCACCTTCCCTCCATCCTCCTGGTATGAGCCACCCTCACAACTGGTCCTGAATGGATTATGTGTCCTGGATTCCCTGTGTTTCCAATTCCTATCTGTATCAGTGTCCATCCTCTGGTCTAACTAAATTTGTAGGGTAGAATTGGAATCATGATAGTGGAGGTAGGGGAAGCATTTAAGAACTAGAGAAAAGGTATAAGTTTCATCATTGCTATACTGCACCTGACAAGTTCATCTCTTCCCTGCAACCCTTCTGTAAGAGAATGTCCAGTTCCTACAGATGGACTTTGTGTCACCAAACTACACTCCCCCTCATTCACAATGATATGATTTATTTTGTTCCTTGATGCCTGATACATGATCCCTTTGATACCTGGTAATCCCCCAGACTAGTGTGCTTCTTCCAAGTGGCCTTTTTTGCTTCTGAAGTTGTTTGTTTATCTTCAACCCTTAAGATGCAAGATGTTCTATCTTTCAATAGCCAGCACCAACAACTTTCTCCACAACATTTATGTACCTGCTTTATCTTCAGGAATCGTGTAAGGTGAGCATCTTGGAATGTCAATTTAATTGAACTAGATCTATAACTATATGAACATAGATCTATTTCCCCATCCTCATATATAAATATTTACATATGTATATTAATAAATCAAACCCTGCATCACTGAGTCAATTCTTATTGATATTGGCCCTATAGAAACAAGGCAGGTTGTCAGAAATGATAACTCTTACAGGAGTAAAAAGCCTCCTTTCTCCTATGGTAGGGCTTGGGGTTTCAAACTGCTGACCTTGCCATTAAAAGCTCAATGTGTAACCTGACAGCTAAATGCAACCTGCTTTGCCATGTCAGTTGATTTTACATACTCATATGTCTCAAGTCTCTCCAGTCCCTAATTTTATTGCTTTGTGATAATAATAATACACAATAATACTTTTACATGGTGTTGGTCAATGATTAGAACCCTCTCTTTGCCATTTCAAATATTGACAATTCCCTTGAACCTCCAATCTATCAAATAAGCCAACTAATAAAATCAACACTAAAACAGTGATAGATAATTTTATTATTTTTACCCTTGTCTAGTACTACTTTTCTTAATGGGCCAAACAGATATGGCATTAAGAAAGCTTCATAAACTTTTGCTGCCCATGGCTAGAGCAAAGATGAGCTTAAAAACCCAATTGAGAATAATTGATTAATATTAGAAAAAATATTGCAGGACAATGAAGCTTGAGGAGGAATGAACTGTAGGAAGGGAGGGATGAGAGAATTTAAAAACAATTGCAAGATGACAAGAGAGGAGAAAAGAACTCAGTTGCCAACTCTGTCTCTTGCAGAGTCCCTCACACATGTGAGGTGGTTCACATGGTATAGACCCCAAGTGGCTCACTTAAAGATGTGTTTTAGAGACACAGCAGTCTGCCATGTCCATGGTACTCAGCATAGAGCTCACATTCTCCTGGTCAGAAGACAAGCATGATGTGAAGACTCCTACCCAATCTCTATCAGAACTTCATGCTTTATGACAATATGAGGCTTTTCCTCCTTTTCGTCTTTTTTAGAAATTATCGCAAAACATTTCCCAGTTCAATTTTTTATATTTGAACCAAGCAATTCCGTAACATTGGTAATATTGTTTATGTTATGCTACTATCATCTTTACTTGCTCTTTAATTTTCCATCTCCATTCATAGACACTCAATGCTTCCTATCCAAATGCACTACCATTGAATCAATCAGTACTCAGACATGTCCTGCAGAAGAGAGTAGACTGTCCCCATGACTTTCTGGGACATAACTCTTTACTGAGATAGAATGCCTCCCCTTTCTCCTGAAAAAGAGCTGATTTCAAACTGTTGACCTTGCAGTCAGCAGTTCAACATATAACCATTATATCATTATAAGAGACATCCTGATAAGTGGAGGAAAATCTGAAGTCAAGGATTTCATTTTGCTTAGATTGAAAACAATGCTCATGGAAGCAGCAGTCAAGATATCAAAAGACACATTACATTGGGCAAATCAGCTTTGGGCATGTTGTCTGGAGAGATCAGTCCCTTGAGAAAGACATCATGTCTCTAGGGTAACAAAAAGGAGGAATACTCTGGACAAGATGGATTGACCAGTAACTGCATTGATGGGATCAAATTGTGAGGATGGTACAGGGCAAGGAGTGCTTCTGTTGCCCTTAGGGTGGCTGAGAGTCATAACTGACCCCTACCCCTCAAAAGTATGTGGAATCCCTGGTGGCACAGTGAGTAAAGTTCTCCTAGGTGAACTGAAAGCTTGAAATTTCAAACCAATTAGCTGTTCCAGAAGGGAAAGAGGTGGTAAGCTGCTTCTATTGAAAATCAACTTGAAAGCAGTTTGGGATTTTTTTTTTCCTCTTTTGTTTTTAGTTAGTACTCATTAGAGAAAACCTGGTGGCAGAGTGGTTTTAACCTTATCAATGTGCCCAATAATCAAAGGGTCATCTGTTTTAACTGCCCAGGAACTCCAGGAAAGAAAAGGGTAGCCATCTACATACAAAAAATGGGTGCAGTCTTTATTATCTTATTGGGAAATTCTACTCTGTCCTACTTGCTTATTTTTTATGTAAATTCATTACTTAATTTATTAGTAGGTATTGACATATTACTTGGCATGTAGTTTACATTTAATAAAAAAATTATCTTGATCTATTTTTATCATTTCATTGGGGGTGCTTACAGTTCTTATAACAATCCATATTGTATCAATCACATTTGTGCATATGCTGTCATAATCATTTTCAAATCATTTTCTTTCTATTTGAAGCTTGGTATAAGCTCCTCTTTTTTCCCCTTCCTCCTCCACCCTCCCACCCTCAAGAACCCTTGATAAATTATAAATTATTGCTATTTTCATTAATGCAGAATATCCTGAACATCAACGATTTGCTGTTTTTTGCTGTTAATATTTGAAAGGGCTCTAAAAGGAAAAATTCACTATCCTTTCATTTCGTTTGACCACATTTTCAAAGTCCTCTCATATATTAGGGAGCCACAAGGTGGTACAACAATTTAAAGTGCTTGGCTACTGTGTCAGTTAGGGTTCTCTAGGAAGAAGCAAAATCAGTGGATGCATATAAGTGAAATTTTACATGAAGAAATGACTCACAACTTTGGATGTGGACCAGTCCAGTCTGACATGCGTCAGATGAGAGCTAGGGGCTTCTCTTCATGCTTGCAGCTGGAGCAGGTGCCTGCATACTAATGGAAGCAGGAGTGTGGCAGTCATGTGCTTATGTTAATTTTATGATTGAAATGGAGAGGTGGAGTCTAGCCTGTTAATCTGGAGATAGCCATTGAGTAGCCAATGAAGCCTCTATGGGGCATGGCTTTCTCCTGAGACTTCTGGGAAATCTTGCGATATTTCCCTTGTGAAGATGAGAAGCTATCTTCCCCGGTTGTTGGGAGTTAGTCTCAGAGACGATTAATCTCGGAAAAGACAAGATGCAGCCTCCGAGAAGTTGGAAGAGCTGATGGAGAGACCACACAGATTTGCCCTGATGGAGCCAGACCTCTGAAGCTGGGGCGGCCACATGGAGACCTCTGCCAGCGATGAGTTCCTTTTGCTGTTGATGGACCCTGAGCCCTGGAGGCGAGGTGCCCTGCCAGAACTGGGATTCTGCACGCACTGAGTCGCAAGAAGACTTTATAGACTGATTTCGGGCATATGGGTTAATATCGGACTTAAGATTTTGGACTGGACTGGACTGGGATGCTTTCTCCATGTCCCATTCCTTTTGTATATAAACCCTTTCCTTATATCGATTTGCGTGTCCTTCAATTTTTTCCTCTAGTCTACCCAGAGTAACACAAGGAGGATGAACCAGGAAGCAGAAAAGAGGAAACTAGGAAAGAGTAAGACAAAGCAGGAGGACAACTGGTGGTCGGTGGAGAAGGGCATTGATCCTATATCAGCAGGTCAGATAGCAGATCAGATGGCAGCATCCTGATGTCTCCCAAGGTCATCAGGCAATATGGCAGGCCACTGACTCAAGCACAAAGAATTTCAGATCAATGAGCCAAATACAGAATCCAGACCCACTATGAAACAAGGGGAGAAAAAAAAGAAAAAATTTCCCACAGCTTCTACTTATATAAGAAGTAGCTCACATCCACAGAGGAAATTCCTTTCAATTTCATCATGGTTGAGACCTAAGTAAGACAGTTGCACTCCGCACTAATCTTATAACTTATTGGATGCTCAAATGGAAGAGTCCATTTTGGAGTTAATCATATTGCATTTTGTAACCTTATGTGAGATTCCTAAACCATAAGTGAAAGACCACTGAGAATCCTGATGTGACCAAGTTGACACAAAAGCAAACTCTTCACCAAATGGTTGCCAATTTGTGTCCACCCAGAAACACCTGGGAAGAATGTGTGTTGTGGGTGGGGTGGGGGGCGAGAATTAGCATCATTAAAAACCGTGAGGTTTAGACTGACATACATGGGGTCACCATAAGCCAGTTCACATGATGTAAATATATTCATCTTATTCTCCCATGAAGCTTATCAACACCAAATCCAATAAAGGTAGACAGTTGTAATCTCTGAAACTATGCAAACCCCTATGTGAAACCTCAAAGTCAACGTTGGAAGTCATTGTCCAACTGAATGTACTTGCCCAGGTGCAGCCAGCCTCCTGGCTGACCCTTGGATATGAAAGGCATCAGCAGGAAGTATGGGTGGGACATGTGAATGTATCCCTTGGGGACTGGATAGAATGGAGGTCAGAACAAACAGAAATCTGCTCTGAATCCAGTGCTTCTTTCTCATTATGGAAAATCACACTCTCTAAAATGACATTTAAATATGGATAACAAAGTTTTAATGTGAGCCTATAAATTCAGATCTGTTAGTCTCAGAAGTTGGGCTGTGAGATGAGTTTGATAAACTCATTATGTCTCCAAGCTAGTTCCCTATGTGATATTACTCTAATAAATCATGGCCCTTGAAGGTCACAACAGCTGAACACCCAGCTCACCTCTGTGGCACGTCTCCCTCGCTAAGGCAGCCCTTAATGAAGTTAGAAGTTAATGAAGTGTCCTGACACGCAGCGAACACTCGCACCACAGGACTGGTGATGAATGCAGACGCCCAGAGAGAGGGTTGCCCCACCCCATCCTTACAATCTGAAAGCTTCGGGTCAGACTGTGCTTTGTCCACAAGCTTTGAGACCCAGAAGAAGGGGCTGGCCAAGAACAGACAGCATTCGGGGGGCAAGCTGCCTGAAAAGAACAATGATTCTCTGACAACACCTAAACCTCATGTTTAGTTGTGAATTTTCTTTGTTTATGATTGATGTGTTCCAAATTCGGTTTAATATTCAAACTCACTGGTAGCATGTTGATTCTGACTCACAGAGATCCCATGGGACTGAATAAAACGGTCTTTGTGGGGTTCTGGAACTGTAACTCCTTTTAAGGGAATAAATAGGCTCATCTTCACCTAGTAGAGCAATGGCTGGTGGGTTTGAACTGCGGATCTTATGGTTAACAGCCCAGTGAGAAATCACTACACCACAAATGGAGTCTCTGGATGGTGTATATGGTTATCAAGTTGGGCAGGGAAATAGAGAGTCAGAACTTTGGATTCAGCCAAAGAGGACTCTCTGAAGAGACAGCTGGCAATTTACTTCCAAAAATTCAGTCATAGAAAGCCCTGTGGAGCACAGTTTGATTCTTGCCCCCATGGGATGCCCACCAGCTAGACGTGGCTGGACACAAGTGGTCTGTTGGTAGAAAGAGGAAAGATGAGTTGGACAAAATCAATGCTCGCAGACCCTTAGAAACTCACTGCTTGGTGCTTCCTGCCATGAGAAAGACAGTGGGGGACATCCTCTGAGTGTACGGAGGGCTCCTCTTCGACGTTGAGACATACCACATTACTAGCAAGGCTATCAAACACTTGGTCTCCCAGAGGGTCAGCGAAAAGGAGGAAGTTGTTCAACAAGATGGAATGGCGTAGTGACCCCAGCAAGGGGGGCAGACACAGGAATGATATGGAGTCCAGCACAGCACTGGGCGGCGTTTTGATCAGCTCTAGAAAGGGTTGCAAGAAGTGTGATCTTTCTGGGCACAGTTAGAACCTAACCGCTTTGGTTCCTGTGAGATTGACTAGGAATAGAGAGCGGTCCCTAGCAGGGGAGTTTTCCCCAAATGACAGCACTATGGAGATGGGATTGCTCGCTGTTGTGTCATTCCATCTGCCAGACTTCATGGCATATGTGCTTGTAAAGACCAGGACAACCTGGGCCCCAGAAAATGATACCAAGCTCTGTTATCATGACCTGAACATGAGATGTGGATTTGGACAAATGGCTTCCTTCCTCACAGCTCTGGAATCTCACCATTTAAAACTGTGAGTGATGGCAATAATTGCTATCAGCATGTTCCATAAAGAAAATGCATTTATTCTTACATTAGTACAGTATTAATCGCTATAATTTACCTGTGTCTAGACATAAACATACACATTTCATAAGAAACGTATCATTTAAATGCAAATCGCTATAACTGCTTGGCAAATAATTTGAGAGTGAATAATGACTGTTACAAGGAAACATATATATCTCCTTTATGCATTTCGTTACTGATGATAATTAAGGCATGTGTCTGTGTTTACCTTGGATGGTACCTTAGGTGCCTTCTTTTTCCACCCCTATGGTTTTTGATACTCAACTCACACTGTAAATTGACCCAGGCTAATCAGAGGAGCACTCATCTATGATGACTTGAGTCCTAAAGCTACTGCTGAAGAAGCCCACCACATATTGTAGATAAAATCCTGCTAGGCAGCAGAATGGCAGAAAGGCACGTGGGGGGATAGCAA
Organism: Nesogale talazaci; assembly: GCA_004026705.1. Lineage (NCBI taxonomy): Eukaryota > Metazoa > Chordata > Mammalia > Afrosoricida > Tenrecidae > Nesogale > Nesogale talazaci. The sequence goes on along the minus strand of PVJH01008743.1, from coordinate 75,060 downwards.
TTAGATGTGCATGTGCTTTATCTGAGGGATCTCAGAGGTCTGTTGTTGAAAAAGCAACCTAGATGTGTTTTCCAAACTCTGACAAGTGTGATGGAATCCTGCTTGGGGTGTTTTGGGGTATGGTTTTTTGTGCAGTAGGGAGGGCTTTCTACATTCTCGTTGGCAATCTGGAGTCTCTCTATGATGGCAAATTTGAGCTGTCAGCGAGCAGCCAATCAATCACTCACTCAGCACAAGAGAGACTCACCCTCACAATAATTTACATAAAATCCTAAAACTAGTCTGGCAGGGGAGCACTCTTGTCTTTATTTCTTCCAGCACAGACTGGTGTGTGCTTTTAGCAGGGTGCACCTTAGAGACAAGAATGGCAAGCCTCCATGGGATATACTTTGTATGTGTTATTGGGAGAGACCCGTCCCTGGGTAAGGAGATTGCGTTTGGTAAAGTGGAGGGCTGGCTAAAAGGGGGAAGGATCTCAACAAGGTAGAGTGACACAGTGTCCTCATCAATGGGTTCAGGCATAGGAGTGATCGTGGTGGTGCCAAAGGACTATGCAGTGCTACCATCTGTTGTGACTAGGGTCACTTTAGATGAGTCAACTCAATGACACCTCACAACCAAAAGCCTGACAAGTCCCCAATGACAGAAATAAATAAGGAAAATCTATTCAGAAACAGTGTGTTGATAGAGAAATCTAACTCTTATGAACACCTTGTCAAAGATCTTAGAATTGGTCCTTGTTGATCAAAGCCCTTTTTTCCTCCCAGTGGTATGTTGGTGGACTGATAAAGACAAACAAAGAAATAAAAATAGAAGCTGTGGTGTTCCTTTCTTCTAACTACTGATGACCTCATGTATGTCAGAGCATGACAGAACTCACAAAGGTTTTCAGTGGATGGCATTGTTGGAATTAGATTTTTTTTCTTTCAAAGAAACTCTGGATAGACCCCAAACTGTGACTAAACTCACTGCCATTAAATTGAGTCTGGCTTAGAATAACCCTATAAAAGAGGTCAGGTCTCTTCTGAGTCTTCACAAGTCATGACATTTTCAGTCACCTCTTATGCACGTGAAAGTTGGACAATGATATAGATAACCAAATAATAATGGATATATTTGAATTATGATACTGGAAAATCATATTGACGGTACTATGGACCTTGTGGGAGTTACAAAATCTGGTATCAATTTGAGGATTAAGATTTAGGGGTGGAGTCTAGGCTGTCAATCAGGGATCCTGAGAATTCCACTTTGCCTCCTTGAAGATGGGAGACACTTCTCACTCTCTGATCACTCCCTTGGAGACTCTCAACTGACAAGACTGACTCCCTGCCAGACACGCATGAGGAGAAGCCCTATGGACCTACCCTCATGCAGCCAGACCTCAGGAGCTGGATAAGTCAAGTAGAGACCCTGCCAGTGCTAAAATGATTACAAGACTTCCCACCCACTGGCCTCTGATCCTCTTGCATTCAACATCATTGCTTGCATTTCATGAGTCTGAAGAGGACTTTATATATTGGTATCGGACAGATGGGGTAATATAGGACTTATGGAACTGATCTGGAATGGACTGGAAGGTTTTCTGAATATTCAACTGCTCTTGTATATAAACTTCTTTCTTATAGACTTATACATGTCTATGAATTATACAGACCTGTGAAAGGACAACACAATCTGTCTAGGAAGCAGTTCAGCATTCAGAGTGCTCCTTAGAGGCAAGGATGGCAAGACTTTATCTTACATGCTTTGGACATGTTATCAGGAGAGACCATTCCCTGGAGAAGAACTCAATGTTAGCAAAGTAGAAAGGCTTCAAAGGTGAAGAAGTGCCTCAAGGAGATGGATGGACACAAAACCTGTTTCAATGGGTTCAGGCATAGGAACTATGGTGATGGTCGGCATGACCAGATAGTGTGTCGTTCTACTGTGCACAGAATGGCTGTGAATCTGAACTGATTTGATGGCGTTGCACAACAGCAAAAACTTTTGACTGGAATCAAATCCATTGCCATTGAGTTCATTCTGACACATGACAATCCTGCAGGGCAGAGTAGAACTGTCATTGGGGTTTTCTGAAACTCAGTCTTCACAGGCATAGAATGCCTCTTCTTTTTCCTGAAGACAGACTGGATCTTGAAGGTAGTTGACCCAGGTTTAACCCCCAGGATTCCCCTGCATACACTAGGACTTCCAAGTTACTCCTTAGAACCTGAATTCTGAGCTGTTTGTAACACTCAGGAAGGCCTCTGTGGTCTCTGCATGCAGAGACAGGGGACAGACCAGTCCTGGTTTGCAGGCAATTGCGTGCTTCAGTGGAATGAGTCCTAGTTCATGCTTTCACTGTTCCTTCCATAAGTCCATGACCCTTCTGGGCAGTTCCCACCCACAGGAGCAAGCCCATCCTCGAGAAGCTGCCAGCTCCTGCATGGAGCATTAATGGGCTGTTTGTGAAATCACTCACACACATACACATACTTTTCTGAGAGATATTCACATACATGCCCAGGACACCTAAGCCCCAGGCCTGAGAGTCTGTAGCTCTCAAGGGAATTGCTATGAGAGGGCATGACATCTGCCTTCTGTGTACAGTGAGAAACAAAGGGCAGTGGTGCTCTGAACATCAGTGTGATGCCAAGGCAATGAGATCCAGCTGCGTATACAATTACCTCTGTAAAATGACTATGATGGTTAGCTCCTTTGCCTGCTTGATGGTACTTGTGTGGGGATAGGTGTAGAGTCTAACTTGCCAATCAAGTAGCAGCTTGGTGAGCTTTCTTGGAGGTGTAGATTTTTAGAAGAGAGACACTGGGAACCTCTTTCTCTGCCCCTTGGCCTTGGATTCTGTGCCTACCTCCCAGGTAAGTCCCTGACCTGGGATCTCTCAATGTCCTGCCTTGTTCCTACCAATCTTGGATCCACATGACTCTGCACCCATTGACCTATGATCTCCCCGATTCCGCTTCACCTTCCTCTGCCGTCCACTTGCAGCTACACAAATCTGTAGAGTGCCCCACCTAGCATTAGACCCATGGGCTTGCATTGGCTTGGGCAGACTCCTTCTTAATACAAAATTACTGCTTGACATCAAGTTCTTTCTTACACATATCAAAGTGTCATTTGTTTGGTTTCTCTGGACAACCCAGCCTAATGAAACTACTGACAAGACACAACAACAAACTGTCAGTAAGCATATTGACTTCACCATTCATGATTGGATTCTTCCTATGCGACCACAGTGGACATAATTGAGGTGACCTAAGTCCAGTTATCAAGTGAAGAAAGCAACTCTAAGATGGGGAGCATGGTGCAGGTCAGGAGAGCAAGCACTAGGAAGTGGCGTCACATGTGCCCCCACTTATGTTAAGCTTCATCACCAAAGTCAGGGGAGTCTGAATAGTTCTAGAAGCTTAAGAAAGCAACACACTTTCTTAGGGTAGACTTCCAATTCTGTTAAACACATGAACACGTGTGTGCTTGCGTACACATGTGCGCACACACACAGACACACACACTACCCACACAAATAGACACAAGTCTCCCCAGGACAGAGGCATCTGATTTATTATTGCTGTTTGTTCCCTCTTTCTGTCTCAACTTCCACTGGCCAAGATAAACAGTTGAGATAGTTTGTGTCTTTGTACCTCTGATGTTTGAGAACATAGAGAAATAGGTTCTTTTGTCTATGTCCTAAGTCCCAGAATAGGGAGATCAAGTGTGTCTTCAATGCTTTTTGTCATGTAAATAACATGTCTAGTTGAATGTTAGAGATGAGGATGTTTTTAAATGATAGCATCCTCCCAGCCTGTTGACAAAGAGAAGCACAATGTGGGAGCAGAGGGCGCGGAAAAAAGGGGATTTCAGAAGCAAATCACTGGGTCTCCAATGCTGAGGTATTAAGTCCTTTAATAAGAGACCATGTGGCCAGCCCTGTGGATCTCTGGGACACTCTAAGTTCACACTGGAAAATCTTCAGCGCGACAGGAGAACAGAGAGGCTCTCAGCCAGGGAGCTCCGAGCAATAAGTTATTTGGTGAGACAGCCCTGTGACACCAGGGCCATTACAAGCATTTAACTAAGATAGATGCTCTCCCCTTCTTGGCTGTGTCAAAAGTATCGCACTGATAAGGTTCTGGTTCTGCAGCTTTACCAGGCAAGTGGTTGGAGCTTTATTTAAAAGTGTATGAACTTTAAAAAAAAAAAAAGATGTATTCTCTTTGTGAGGCTTATGTGGGTTCGTCTCAAAAGCAAGATGGTGTAGCCTCAGACTCCCCAAGAAATGGGGGATGGGGTCTAGCTCAGTGAAGTCTGCTGTCTGTGCCTGATTAGAGATGTGTCTGTGCCACCCCAGGATCGCTCGGTGAGGGAGTGAGCGGCATTGTAGATGATCCTGTACTCACGGTGTAAGTTACCAACATTGTTCACAAACCCTCTTCTCAGAGACCGTCTGCTTCTTTGCAGAAACACTCAAGGGGATGTGAAAGTGTCCTTATGGTTTTGCAGCTCATACTTCCTGATGAAGGACAGATGGTGAGCTGTATTTCATGGAGTGGCCGGGTTGATTGCCTGGGTCAGGTTCTAAGAGTCTTTACAGGTACAAATCCTATCCCATTCTACTGTACTCTGGTCGATTCTCCTCCACTCAACTATTTTCTATTCTGCCCTGTCATATCCTATCCAGTCCTACCCTACACTCCCCTACTGTCCCCTGTCCTAGTCTGGTAACCTTAAGGTTATGTGTTCCTAACCACCAACACCTCCAAAGGAGAAAGAGGAGTCCACCTGCTTTTGTGGACTTTGAGAGTCTCAGAAACCCTACAGAGAATCGCTCAGGAATCGTGGGCTTACATTTTTTACTATTCTGCCACTTGATTTAATTCTACATATTCCCTACTACTTGGGCCTTTTAAAATAATAATAAACACCTCAATGAAGAGCATACTAGATGGAGGGATATTTTGCTAAATAAATGCTTGTCCCTAGATTACACCTGGAATGCATGGGGCTATGTAAAATGACAGGGTGGGGTTGGGACAGTGCTGTGATCTCTATGTTCTTCACACATGCTTCATAGTGAGGTCGCAAATTGATGAAGGTACACCTCTAGTGGCAATGACTCTTAGGGATTGTCTGATGATGTCTATTATGAAAAGTACCACTGTGCTGGCTGAACACTGCTGAGAGCACACCATGCCTCTGTTGCTCATGTTGTTGGGTGCCTATGCATTGTTTTTGACCGATCACAACCTGATGTGCAATAGAACAAAACACTGCCTCCTTCTGCACCGGTCTTCACTACTGTTCTTATATTTGAGCCCATCATTGCAAACCCTGTATCAATCCATCTAGTCAAGATTCGTCTTCTTTTCCAACATGCCTCTACTTTACCAGCATGATGCCCTTCTCCAGCAACTTGTCTCTCTTGAAAATATGTCCAAAGTGCATCAGAGGAACTCTCCCTGCCCTTGCTCTAAGGGCCTTTCTGACCATACTTCTTCCAAGACAGGCAATCCATGATACTTTCAATGTGCTTTGTCAGACCCATACCTCAAAGGGATTGGGTCTTCTTCTGTCATTCCAATTCAAGGTCAAACTTTCACAAGCATATGAAGCAATTGAAAATAGCATGGCTTGTGCCAGATACACTCAGTTTTCAATGTAACCTCCCTGCTTTTCATCACTGTAAGAAGACCTTGTGCAGCAGAATTACCCAGTGCAATGTGTCATTTGATCTTTTGACCGCAGTTTCCAGGAGCATTGATGGTGGATCTGCCATAACGCTAGGTGGCTTAATATTTCACAAATAGATTTCTGCAGTCTTTCCTTCAAGATCGGTTGTTTACTAAACTGATTGTGTGCTTTGCTGGAGGGCGATACAGAGGAAAGAGACACTCCTGTTAACAGATAACTGTCTTTCCTTAATTACATATGTGACTTTGCCAGCTAATAGAGCAAGAAATCTTGATTTTAGCACATAAAACGAGGTTTTTTATTTCCTTAAAAATTATATTCTCGGGCTGAGCCCTGGTGGTGTAGTGGTTGTGTGCGGGACTGCGGCCCACTGGGACGGAGGTTCAATTCCAGCAGTGGGGCTGGGCCTCCTACTCCCACCACTGGAGAGCAGTGATGCCAAAAAAAAAAAAAATTATATTCTCAGAAATCCACAGGACTAGTGCTGCTTTGTCCTGTAGGGTCTCCACTAGTCAGGAATGACTCCATGACAATGAGTTTGTTTTGGGTCCTGGGTCAATTTTGAGCAGAGACTGGTGAAATTAACAGACAGAACTGACTGGTACCACCCTGGAAAATGCGCCGCATCCAGCTGGGGCTTTTTAAACTAAATTTGTAGCTTCACTGGCAGGCAAAACAGGAGGATCACAAGTAAAAGAGGGTTTCGTATTTCAAAGTTAAGACTGAGAAGTGGCAAAACAATGGTCCAAATCTCCAATGAAGTGAGGTTGTTGAAACACTGGCATGTTGAAACACTTGCTGTGATGGAACACTCTTTCGAAAAGGATAACAATAGAAGCTGTTTTAAAAGGGGTAGAAAGCTCCCCTTAATAAGTGTCCCATAAAATGAAACTTGTAGGACAAGAATCAGGGCTTAATGATGTTTCCACTAGTGTTTAAAGCATGTTTTATTTTGTTTTGTCTCCCTCCCTACCCCCCATCCCCAATCTGGAGATTCTATAATTGTTGTGGCCAGAGTTACTCTGCATTTTTTTCTGTTGCATGCCAGGAGAATAATAAATACACTGGGCAAATCTGAGCAGAAATGAAGAGAAGGCTTTATTCTACCACATATTTGAAATAAAACTAAACAAGACACTGGCATGCACAATGTCCATAGGGACCTGTTTGTGCCATAGTTGAAGTGCCAGACTGATATGCCAAAGATTGGACATTCCAGTTTCCCAGCTGTCCCATGAGAGGAACGATTACAGTTGGCCTCATTAAAGCATGTAGCCTGGGAAGCGCTATGCAATGGTGTTTCTCTGCTTTACAGAAGAGTCTCTAGAAGTCCGAATCACCTTGAAAGCAAGTGAGTGAGCATAGTCACCTGCACTTAGCATTTTATGACACAGTTCTTTCTAAACTTCTCTCAGTAACTGTGATCTTTAGGGATTATTTCAACTTGACATTCCTGGCTAGCTAGACTCAAACTTGCCCATGGAGCTTGTTGAAACCTCCTTGATGCCAGAGGCCTTTTATGTAAGGGAGGGATTCTGGAAACTACTTCTCTTTGCTACATTAGCCTCCTGCTTGCTAGAACCCTGCCTGTCTCAAAGAGTGACCCCAGGGAGATCCCCGCACCCTGAGAGCTGCTGACACCCTGCTGTGTTTCCAAGGCCCTGGGATCCACATGACAGCACACACGCAGCCTGTGATCTTCTGCCTTCCTGGTTCACCATTCTGTGTCACCAGCATGTGGCGAAGTGACCCTGAAGAGGGATGCATGGATGAGCATTGAAAGTATAAACATGAGCTGGACAGGGCTGGGACATCTTCTTGATATATAATTACTTCTTGGGAAAAGACTTTCTTATATATCTGTGAGTGTCACTTCATTTGTTTCCCTACACTACCCGATCTAAAACAATAACCGTTCAACATTTCTCACATTGTGGAATCCAGATATTTCAGCTTTGTTCATTTGATTTTCTCTTCCTTTGCTTTTGCGTTTACCATCTTCTGGCTATAGAGAAGAGAAAGATGCAGCTATCATCTTCTGGAATGATTTACCGTCACAGGAATGCTGAAAAGTAGTTTCACTCTGTTCTGTAGGGCTCTTATGATTTAGAATAGATGCTTCAAGAATGACTTTGGTTTGCATATGGTGGTTATCGAATAGTGTTATGGGTGCTGCAAACATTGAAAACTAATAGCACAATCTTCTCTTCCTCATAAAAGACTGAGAATTTATTGTTGATTTTAGAGTCCTCGCTATGATTCCGACACACAGCGACTACATGGGAAGCACCAGTGCTGGCTCATATTATGTCCCAGCCCACTGTTGCAGCCACCAAGTCTCTCCACCTTGTGGAGGGGCTTCCTCTTTTTTACTGCCCCTTTTCTTTACCCAGTATGATGTCCTTTTCTAAGGACTGGCAACTTGCCCAAAGTATGTCTGGTGAAGTCTCTCCACCCTTTCCTCTAAGGAACATGCTGGCTGTATTTCTTTACAAGTAGATTGGCTTGTCTTTTTTTGCAATCCATGGTACTTTCAATATTCTTGGTTAACATCATAATGCAAATGTATTGATTATTCTTCCGTTACCTTTAAGTAAACTTCACATGCTTATGAGGTGATGGAAAATACAATAGCTTGGATCAGGTGAATGCTAGGTTATTTGAAAATAACCTTGATTTTCAACACTTTAATGACATCTTTGCAGCAGGTTTACCCAATGCAATGTATTGCTTGATGGCCTGACTGCTGCTTCTAGTAGCATTGATTATAGATATAAAGAAGACCAAATTCTTGGCAACTTTATTCTTTTCTCCATTTATCATGTTGTCACCTATTGATCCAGTTATGGGGATGATTGTTCTTAGAACTAACTGCAATCCATATTAATGAAATCCATATAATCCTTTATTATACTCCACGTGTAGAAAATTAAGAGTTAACTTTTTTAAAAGTCTTGCTCACATGTATTAAATCTTATGTAAACATAAAGAACCCTCGTGGTGTACTTATCGTACAATGAGCTTCTAACCACGAGGTCAGTAGTTTGATACTGCTGTGAGAGAGAAAAAGGAGGCTTTCTACTCCTGTACAAAGTTATGGTATCAGAAATTCACTGGGACAGTCACCTAATCTGGTGTCAATTTGAGAATTGAGAATGTAGGCCTGTCAATCTGGAGATAGCCAATGAGACCTCTGTGGACATGGCCTTCTCCTCTGAGAATTCTGGGAAATGTGGTAATTCCTTTTTTGAGGCAGGAGAGACTCTCTCTCTTTGCTCACTCCCTTAGAGACATTGCAGCTGACAAGAAACATGGAAGTATGCTAGTGCCCTGAGCTGGACAAGTCACATGGAGGCAACCAGACCTCTGGAGCCAGAGAAGCCACAGAGAGAGCCCTGCCAGCACTGAGATGCTTACAACACCACCGGATGCAAAGACTTTCTGCCCACAGTTTGTGATCATTTTGTATTCAGCATCATTGCATGTGTTTCGTGAGCCTGGGGAGGACATTATAAACTGGTTTTAGACATATAATCTAATATCAGACTTATGACCTTGGACTGGACTAGGTTGGGATGTTTTCTTAAGGTACAGTTGCTCTTGTGTGTAAAAATCTCTCTTATACACATATGTGGGTTTATGAATTTGTTTCTCTAGTCCACCTGGACTAACACATAAGCAGAGGAGTTTGGAAAGTGATCTGCAGGGTCACCGTGAGTTAGTACAGGCTGTATGGCTATGAGTTTGTTGGCAGGTTGGTTTAACATAACAGATTACTAGTGCAGTGCTAAGTGCAGTCACTACGTCCTGACAAAAGTCAAAAGAGAGTTCCAAGGAAATTGCGTCCAATCAGCCTATGCTGTGCAATAGTAAATGAGAATTTTTCAGGTCATGAATGAAAAGAGTCCTTAAGTTTTTCTCTCCCCAGGACCATTTATGAAACTCAAAGCCAAATTTGCACCATCGAGTTGATTCTGACTCATAGATACCTCATGGGTTAGAGAGCAAGATCCCCAAATACGGTCTAAAAGTGTTTTAGCTGAAGTCTTTAAGGAAACAGATCCCCAGGGTCTCCTGTAGGAACAATGATGGGGCCTGGGGGAGCATAAAAACAGCAAGGGTTGAAGAGTCTAAAGAACAGAAATAAAATTATTCACGTACTTCTAGTGGAAGCACATGGATTTGATCTGCTAGATTGTGGAAGCCACTCCCCCTGGGATGCAAGTGGACATCCCTGGTGCATGTACAGTGCATATTTCAGGCTGTCTACCTAGAAAAATGACTGCAGCCATATTTTTGGGAGTACCCCTTCGCTTGAATTGAGAGTGAGCTTCCCATAAGCTCTCTACTTGGGCATTTCTGGGTTCACACTGAGATACTAAAAGCCAGGAAGAGCTCCTCTTACTTTTTTTAGGGGGGGCAGGGAGGCAATCACTGCCTCTGGTGGTCGTGGGTGCTACCCAGTGCTGCTCCTGAGAGCCGCTGCTGGATTTGAACCTCCAAATCCCCGGGTCGCAGTTCAGCACTCAACCACTGATGCCACTGGGGCTCAGCCTGAGCGCCTCTTACTTTTAAATTCACACTTTGATTTCCATCTTTAGCATCCCCCTTCCTTGATCCATAGGTTTATATTGGACCCATTAGATTCTCATCCTGTCACCAAAGAAGGAGATTCTGTAGTATGGCTATCAATCTGAGATGCCAGAGGGATCAACTTTCTGGTGCAGGGTTGGCCCAGACAAAACCCTGGCTGAAACTCACGCACCAACACACTAGAGGCGCTATGGATGTACGTGCACAAAGAGGGTGCCCAGAGTCCTGAAGATTTCCTGATAAACCCATGGGAGAATAGGACTCCATTCTGAGGGGTTGTTAACATAGTTGTTTCTGATTACCACCCTGCTGGGTCTGAAATCAGCCAGCTCATAAGCAGGGGAGAGGTCATCCCACTGCCAGCCAGAGTTAGGAGTGAAGAGAATACTTTGGAACCTGTATCTGGTTTGCTTCTCTCTCTACCTTTGGGACTTGAGTTTCAGGTTATCACCTGACTCGATTTCATAAATTTCTACAGTCAGGTAAATGAGATTAATCATTCTGATGAAAGCCTGAACATTACATTTTTAAGACTCTCTGAAACTACATGTGAGTTCATTGTGATCTTTGCAGTATAAAAGATGGAGACTCTGGAATAGGTGTGGTTTGACAAAGTGGCTGCCAATAATGGATGTCAACATGACAACAATTGTGGGAATTGAGAGGGACCAGGTAGTGTTCCCTTCTCTTGTACAGAGTCAGTGTAGGTTAGATCTGACTAAAGGGCACCTAAAACAATAACCCTTTTTGGATGTAAAGGAATGTGCTAAAGGGAAGAAAGATGGTTGTTAGCATAGATAATGGGACCTTTGAGACATATGTAGGTGCTACCTTCTTGGATTAGTATTTTGTTTTCTATGAAAAAATAGTTTCACAGTTCTCATGTCACAAGCTGCCTTGATGTTCATTCCATGAAACTGCCATTGTGGACTTCAACCCAGGTAAGGTCAATGGTAATCTTAAGATTTTCCAAAGTTCATATTCTTGGAAATGTTGGCATAAGAAAGCCATGACTAGAGTCACACTGAGGGCTTTTTTGCATCAGAATCCTGGAGTCCCTTTAAGGGAGTCAGACATCGCCAAAAGTTTCATCTCAGCTATGTCTGGCAAAATGAACATGAGCATACCCCTTGGTGGCATGGCGGTTGGGTGCTTTTGGGTCCATTCTGACTTGTAGTGACCCTATTGCAACAGAATGAAACATTACCCACTGTTCAATTCTCACTTGCCTATGAGCTGATTGAAAATGCATAGTGATCTTCAAGATATGAAGTTCAAAACCACCAGCAACTCCTCATAAGGAAAATGGGGTTTTCTACTCTTGTAAACAGTTGCAGTCTTGGAAACTCACAGTGGGCAATTCTGCCCAGTCCTTTAGGGTGACTGTGAGTCAGTACCTATTGGATGGCAGTGAGTTATTTGTGTGTTTTCTTTTGGTTTGGGGTCAGGAGCACCTTAGTCCTAAAATTGATGTCCTTTCTTTGGTACTTAGGGATTATCTCAATTTGATATACCTGGCTAGGGTTGACACCAAATTTATCAATCAGTTGGTAGCTTGATGGTACCTCATTTGGATTGGCCTTTTTCATTGGAATGAGGGACTCTGGGATCTCTCTCTTCCTCTGCCACTTCAGCTTCCTCTTCACTGGGACTTCGCTGGAACTCTGTCTGCTCATGGGGTGGTCCCCTTGTGGGTTACTCACCGTGAGAGCTCTCAGTGGTCTGCCACGCTTCCAGAGGCCTTGAACTCATTCAACTCAAAGCTCTGCCTGTTATTTTCCTGCGTCACCATTCTTCATCCCCAGCATGAAGTATTGGGGTGGAAAGAGAAGCGTGCGGAGTAGTATCAGACTTATGACTGGAGTTAGACTGCACTGAAATACCTCCTTTGGGTATAAGATTACTTTCTGATACTCATTTATATTTCAACTCTCACCTGTTCTACCAGAAACTCCTCAAGAGGGAGATGGGGCTTTCTACTCTTATAAACAGTTAGTAGAACATTTTTGTTGGATGATTTCTCTAGACAATATGTCCTAACACACTTGCTCATTCTTCAGCCCTGAGGGGGTCTCCTTTTCTGGTATTCTCTCTAAACATGTTCTCCAGTGACATCACTTCCAGCATCACAGTGACACATAGGCCACCACAACAAGACATACCTACAGGCACATGTTGAAAATGCCTACTCTTATCTCAATTCCAGCGAAAGAACTCTAGCAAAGTCTCCATGATTCAGGGTTTTTTTCCCCCCTTCGTTTTTAATTTTTCCCAGACAGTCTGATTCTTTAAAATTATGGCAATCAGACTCTGGTGAAAAAGAAAAATGGTGGGCAGCTTAAGAGAACCACCCACATGCCACCCGTCTTGATAATGCAATATCCCCACAACTGTTTCTGTTTAAAGCTAATAAAAGTAAACATAAGACAGCTCCGTCTTTTCCTATCAAATTTATTACTCTGAGTGACAAAATGACAAAATGATTAGCAGTTAATAAGACCTTGGTTTAAAAGATTGACTGGCACCGCATTGCTCATTTAATTTCCGCTTCCCTAAGCTTTTTTTCTCCTCCCCTCCCCACCAGCCCCCCTCTTCCTTCCTTCACAGAGGGAATTAATATTATCATATCAAAGGCTTTCCTTTAAATGGGGAGAAAAATCATTTAAAAGGACACAGGCTGTGATTATTCAAACTAGGTTATTTGCACCTTGTATATATAACAATATCATGGTACAACTTCATTTCACTCAAATTGCTGTCAGTCACTAATAGAAAAAATTTGCTTCCATTTTATCAGCATTATTGTGCAGTGTCAGATGGGGGGAGGTATTAAATGTGGAATCTGATAAGAGGCAAATGAACACAGAATCAGGAATGTATCCCGATAGAAGACTGGTTTCTAGACTCTGACATTCTATGTAGATACCCCTTCTCTTCTCTTTCTTTAGACTCCTTTCTTGGCTTTGTTTACTTTCAATCCCCATCTTTCCTTTTTTGTAAAGGTGTTCATGCTGAAAATGAGAGAGAGAGAGGGAGAGAGAGAGAGAGAGAGAGAGAGAGAGAAGGACCACAAACTCTTGAACCCACGCAATCCTTATGGGATGCTGCTTTACTCGTTTCTTTCACATGCTGAACCAGGACAGATGAAGGAGAGCAGTTCTGATGGGACACCTCAGGAAGGATGTCACACTCCACAAAGAGTTGTGTCCATGATGGTGAACTCATCAGTGGCCCCATGCTCTGCCCAACAGCAGCCGATGATCTCCCTAAGTGTAAGGCTTGGCAGCATGAAGGATTCTCTTTCCCACTGCCACTGCATGGGAGCTTGCATGACCAACAGCTCACCTGTCACCAGTTTCTTCTCTTTTCAAAAATAGAAAGATAAACAAACAACACATGAGAGATGTGAATGGACCATTCAGTGGAGGAGGGGTGGGGATGGTTTGTGGAAAACACAAGAAGGACCATAGCAGGAAAGAGGCAGCATCCCTGACAAAGGTCAGCAGGGTAGACATTGCTGCAGGTGGGTAAAAACCTGAATCTGAGGGCAGGTGCAGAGGCAAGCAATCCAATAGCATCAGACATGGTGAGTCCCTGTTGAAAGGTTTCAAGACAAGCCTTGTTAACTTGGGAAATTATAGGGTTAAATTCATCCAAACCATGGCAAAAAAACTGGGCTCCATTTTGTGTGAGCGAGATAAATCCCCCCTTGCTGCTCCCAGACACAGGCCCCTGAGAGGGGACTGCTGTGGATAGTTCATTAAAATGACCAGCTCATCAGAAATATTAAAAATTTATAATGCTTCCCTATGGATGGCGAGGTCAAGTTCAATGGGCAGGGTGGGGGAAAAAAACCCAACAGTAGAACAGCTCCAGGAATTATTCACAGATGACTGCTTCAACAAGTTAGCATCTTTAACAAGAATGAAGTTGGCCTGTACATCTTCAGAATGATAATCCCTACTCAGGGAAAGAGGCCACAATGATTGCATTCCTTGGGCAGATCTCAGTTATCGGTGTTTGTGCATGGTTAATGGCTGGAAGGTGTCGTGCCGGCATGGGCTTCTGAGTTACATTTCATGTAGGCAGTACCTGGTTTTCAATGCAAGGCTGGGCTATGCTCAAGGTGGCAAAATGTCTCTTTAGGATGGTCCCAGAGCCCCAATTATAGGAAAATGTGAATTTACGTAAATATTGCAACATAATACTTTTTCATGTTACAATATACTTCAAGGTGACAATGTAATGATCCTAATTCCTAAATTCCTGATAATTAACCAACACTGCTGGGAACCAAATAAATAAAATAAATATTGACTTCTCCTGTAATTCTTCATATATATGTATGTGTGTGTATATATATATGTATGTATATATATGTGTATCTATATGGCAGGACACCTCAGGAAGGATGTCATACCCCAAAGGAGAGTTGTGTCCATTGGCGAACTCATCAGTGGCCCAATGTTCTGCTCAACAGAAGCCGATAATCTCCCTGTGTGTAGGCCTTGTCAGCATGAAGGATTCCTCCTTCCCACTGCCACGGCATGGGTGCTTGAATGACAAGCAGCTCATGTAGATGGATATTTAAATCTTCATCTTTGTTTTGCTTTATTTTTTCTTTATTTGTGTGTTCTCTCTTATTATTTGTGGAAATGTGCCTTTTTTTTCCCCTAAATTCTTGGTGATTCTCTCAAGATCAGGTGAGAGTTAGTTCCACACCTGAAGAGTGACTAAGATCCTGCGGCTCCTGCCAGTCTCTTTCCAACCAGTAAATAGGACCTGCTATAGGATTTTGAGTGCTGGGGGAATGTGTGATTTCTTTCATAGCGTTAGTGTCATAAGTGGATAAAGGCACTCCCAGGCTGGGTGAGCTCTAGACACCTATGTTTTGACTGCAACAAAACATTCTGCTTAGATATTCAGTTAGAATGCTCATCTTGCATGATGATGCAGTCATTGTGGTTGGCCAGTGGCAGCTAATAAGACATGAAGAATTGGTTGAGGAGGTGGGGCACAGCTTTCAGAATTCCAGAAGTCACAGAGAAGCTCCAGAAACATAAAACTCAGCTGTGAAATACATTTTTCCGCAAGCCTCTTGTTCAGCTCCCTGGCAGTGTTGTGCAGTGCCATCACGTGGGTTCTGATTCACAGCCAC
This sequence comes from Nesogale talazaci, assembly GCA_004026705.1. Lineage (NCBI taxonomy): Eukaryota > Metazoa > Chordata > Mammalia > Afrosoricida > Tenrecidae > Nesogale > Nesogale talazaci. The sequence continues at coordinate 59,618 of PVJH01008743.1, read as the reverse complement.
CTGACCTAGAACAGAAGGAAACACCACCTAGTCCTCTGCCATTCTCGCAACTGTTCTTAAGTTTGAGGCCCTGGGGGCAGCCGTTGTGCCAATCCATGTTGTCAAAGATCTTCCCCATTTCACTGGCCCAAGAATTTACCAAGTACGATGACCTTCTCCAGGGACACATTCATCCAAAGAACATGTCCAAAGTACATGAGATGAAGTGTCACCATTCTTGCCTCTAAGGGACATTCTGGGTGTGCTTTTCCAAAACAATCTACTTGTCCTCTTAGCATTTCATAGTACTTTCAGTCGTCTTCCATGGCACCATAATTAAAATGTATCAATTCTTCTTCATCCTTCCTTATCTTATGTCAAACTTTCACATGCATATAAAAAATTGAAAATATTGCAGCTTGGGTCAGGCACGCCTCAGTCCTCAAAGTAACATCTTTGCTTTTCTACACTGCCGAGAGGTATTGTGCACCAGATTTACCCAGTTTAATGTGTCATTTGATCTCTTAAACAGAGCTTTCCTGGCATTGGTTGTGAATTCAAGCATTCTGAAACCCTTTACTTCAATCTTTTCTCCACATAATATGATGTTATCTGCTACACCAGTTCTAAGGCTTCTTTGCTTCTTCTCTTTTTTGATCATTTTACATGGGGACTCATACAACTCTTATCCATATATACATGCATTGTGTGAAGCATATTTGTACATTTGTTGCCCTCATCATTCTCAAAGCATTTGCTTTCAACTTGATCCCTTTGGTATCAGCTCCTCATTTTTCCCTCCCTCCCTGTTCCCCACCTGTCATGAACCCTTGACAATTTATAAATTACTAATATTTTGTCAAATTCTATACCGTCATATATATTCCTTTACTCACGTATCTATTGTCCATCCATAGAGAGGAAGTTATATGTAGATCCTTGTCATTGGTTCCACCTTTTTATCTCACTTTCCCTCCACCCTCCCGGTATGGCCACTCTCACCATTGACCCTGAAGGGATCATCTTTTCTGGGTTTTAGGTGTTTCCAGTTCCTATCTGCTCCAGGGTACATCCTCTGGTCTAGCCAGATTCGTAAGGTAGAACTGGGACCTTGATAGTGATGGAGAGGAAGCATTTAAGAACTAGAGGAAAGTTGTATGCTTCATTGTTGATACACTGTTATAGTTACTCTCACTGACTTGTCTCTATCCCATGACCCTTCTGTGAGAGGATATGCAGTTGCCTACAGGTGGGATTTGGACCCCAAATTTACTCCCCCTCATTCACAATGATATGCTTTTTTGTTCTTTGATGCCTGGGACCTGATCCTTTTGACACCTCGTGATCACACAGACTGCTGTGCTTTTTCCATGTGGGTTTTGTTTCTACTGAGATAGATGGCCACTTGTTTGCCTTCCTGTCTTTAAAACCCCAGAATGTTATATATCTCTTGATAACTAGACATCATCAGCTTTCTTCACCATAGTTGCTTATGCACCCATTTGTCTTCAGTGATAGTGTCAGAAGGTGTGCATCATGGAATGTCAGTTTAATGGAATAAAGTATTCTTGCATTGAGGGATTACTTGAGTGGAGGCCCAACGTGCAACTGCTACCTTAATACTGAACCCATAAATATATGTACATAGATCTATTTCCCCATTATCATATATAAATATATTTGCATAGGTACATGTCTCTATTTAGACATCTATAAATGCTTACTTCCTTTCCTTCCCTCCACCTCCCCCTCTCCCATGTCCCCTGGAATCAATGGTCTCTTTGCTTTCTGCTCCAGATTGTCTATCCAGCCTGTCTTATCTAGGTAGATCTGAAGAGATAATAATATGTACCAAAAAATAAGATAGTGCATGACAAAGTGATAAAGAAAACAAAAACAATGGCAAAAATAACAACAGCAAAACAATGCCCCCCACATAGAAAAGCCTGTCAATAGTCTAAGGTCTGTTTATTGACCTTTAGTAGTATTTTTCTGTAGAGTCTGATGGGGTGCCAAGCCCTGGCCCCAAAGTCTATTTTTGGTACTCCCCTTGGGCTTCCTCGTTCTCTCTCTCCCCGTGCTGTTATGTTTTTTGCATTTATGCTTTGCCTCAGTGTGGTGGGGTCAGATCGGATGCAATTTTCCAGTGTTGTCCCCTTAGGGCTATTAGTAGTGATGTCATGTCGCACAGTGGGACCGGCCATATGGTCCTCTCTGGGCATTGGCTGCCCTGAGTTGGGATATTGTCATCAAGGCTTCGTGGGTCAGGATGTGCTCCACCCTCTCTTCCTCTCCCTTCACTTGCTCCCATGTGCTCTAATCAGACATGTCCCTCTCCCTGAGCTGTGATGTCAGTGCTGTCCTCTGAAGTAAGTTCTTCTGGGTGGAGGGGTGGCTGTTCACATAGTTGGAATTGGGGCTTACCTCTTTGATGGTCTTTTCATTGAGCTGTAATCCATACTGAAGGTTACAGTCCTTCATCTTCATCAGCAAGAACTGCAAGTCCTCCTATTAATTCACTGGTAGTCAACACAATAATAGTGAAGCTAGAAGTGACCATTATATTTCTAAGTCAAGTTGATCATTTGTGGAGAAATAATAATACTTGCCTTTTAATTATTAAGGGCCCTGGGTTGCTCTTTTACTTTATCATTGAACTACAAACTGGAAGGGTCAACCATTCAAATGCGCTAGTTGCTTTTTAGGAAAAAGATGAGGTTACCTATTCCTATTGATATTTATAGCTTGGGAAACTCTGTATAGAGTTTGGCTTACATTTCTAATGCTGGAGTTTCTTCTTCTATCTAGTAAAGGTAATCTGAGAGAGTTCTAAAGACAGTCAATCTTTTAAAACTTACTGTTGTTCTTGATCAGTTCCAACTGTATTCCTCATTATTTAAGAAAAGTAGACAGACTTTTCCCACAATCTGAATCTTCCACTATCTAAATTTGTTAAAATATGTGATACATAATCGGGAAGTAAAACCAAAGAGCGTTTTCTCACCTGGTTCAAAGAGTATGAGAAACTAAATCTCATCCTTTGAGAGAAAAGCAAACTGAAAATTAGTTTCCTAAAGTCCAAAAATTAGTTTCCTAAAGTTCATGTAATTTATGAACTTCTACACAGGTAGATGACAATGAGACAATTGAGTTCTGAGGGGGTAAAAGAAGTGAAATGTAAAAATTGTGCTAGTTGCTGAGCTAAAAGACAAGAAAGAAGACGTCCACAGATTGTGATGACTTGCAGGCACCATGAAGCTTGTTTGCTGGTGAAGGTGTACACCTGAATAATGAGTTGACCCTGCTCTTATCTTTTCAACTGGAGGAGTGGATAGGTCTTATGATTCCATGTGCATGAATCACTTGTATTGAGCCACTGAGGTAGGCTCAGCCATCACTTTGGGAACTAGGGCTGGCGCCAACTTCCTCTGAAACAGACCTTTTCCGGTTGAGAAGGATGATGTCTGAAGCAAACAGCTTCCCGGTCAAACAATTATGAGTAGAACGTCAAAGATAAATCAATATGACAAAGTTTAAAATACCTTTATGTCATTTCCCCTATAACATGGGAAATATCTTAACTAGTAGGGTAGCTACACGAAGGAATCATTATGCAAAAATAACAGAGGTGAAGGGATGGAAAAGCCTATACTAGGGGCTCAAGGGAAAAGGCAGATGATTGGAGAACGATAATAGCAGCGGACATGTGAAGGTGTTTGGCACAGTATGTTTATTTATGTATTGTGAAAAACGATGTACGAGTCCTCAATAAAATGATTTTAAAAAATAACAGTACAACCTCAAAAGTGCTTCTATATTCAGTGGAAATCAAATGAAAGCCTGAGATGTTTTCTCAAGTCCACCTGATGTGGGATGTGGTGGACTGTGAGGGATTTGTCATCTTAGCTTCTGGCTCCTGAAGAGAAATAAACCCTGGAGACATTCAATTTGGACACAATGGTGACACATCACATTTCTGTTTGCTTCATAGAGCATCATATTTAGAAACACACATGTTTTAAATCAATACCACTTTGCTTCCATGAAATAGTACTTTTCAACATTTAAAGTAGATGTAGGAAAAGCATTTTTCTGGAAGGATGACATGCTTTCAATGCAAGTAGCATGGCATAGGTACCTTTCAAGAACTGCATGGAAATGACACCGCAGCACCTTTAATTTGTCCTGGAAAATTAAGATGTGTTTTATTGATGTTGTCTGGTATCATTAGATAGGTTCCAACCCACCGTGACCATATGTACAAGTGAACTAGGCACTGTCCTGTGCTGTACCATCATCTCATTGTTCCTGTTTTATCCCATTGTTTCAGTGCATGGGTCAATAGGACTCATCGGAAGCCTTCCTCCCTCTCCCCACCTGTCCACATTAATAGACATAATATCCTTCTCCAGTGACATGTCTCTGAAAGAAAGAGAAACAAAGACTCACCGTCCTTGCACTCTGTTCTTTGGCAGCCCATATTACTTTCAATATGCTTCTCCAGCACCACAATTCACGTGCTTTGATTATTTTTTTGGTGTTCCTTATTCAATGTGTAGCTTTCACAGTTAAAATAATACTCCTCTAGGATTCATTAGATTCAGGAATAATCATGAAGACATTGAAAAATATAGAGATCAGCTCAAATAAGAGCAAGCAAAAACCCAAACCATTCATAAATTTGTCCAGAAACACCTGGATCACACCACACAGGGAAGGTTTGAAAAAATTATGATGAATGTTGCTAAGACATTGAATGGAGTAGTGTAGTGGCTCAGTGCTATCAAGTTGGTTCCGCATCTCATTGTCAATGCATCTACTTGAAGGTCTTTTTCTCTTTCTCCACCCCTCCCCATTAGCAAGCATACTATCCTTCTCTAGAGACATGTCTCTCAAAGCAAGTACAACCACATCTCACTGCAGGGAGAGTGCTACACTGCCCTATAAGTCACATTCATAGTAGAACAATATCTGGAAGGACATGATCTTGAGGTAAAGAGGGTTGCTGTTGCAAGACACCATTCCATTGGTCCTTAGTCATGTAAATTCTACATGTAGTGGAATAGAATGCTACCTGGTTCTGTACCACACTCACAATCATTATTAAGCTTGAGCCCATTGTTACAGACACTGAGCTAACAATGCATCTCATTGAAGTTCTTCCTCTTTCTGAAACCTTCTACTTAACCTAGCATGGTGTGGTCCTCCATGCGCTGGTTCCACCTCCTGCAACATTCTCCTATTTCATGAACCCAAGTCTCACTCTTTTACTTCTAAGGAGCATCTTAGCTAGGATTTTTTTATGATGAAATTGTTTGGTCTTTTGGCAGTCCATGGCGTGTCTACTATTCTTGGACAGCACTATACCTTAGAAATATATCCATTCTCATTCAGTCTTGGTTAAAGAGTGTAGCCCCAAAATAGGATAAGAAAAATTATAACTCACCCTACCAAGGCCTGTGCATATGAGTGACGGACATGGAACAAGCTAAAGTGAAAGGGCAGTGGAGAAGAGGAGGGGTGTCTACAAGAGGAATTAACCCAATGGCTGTAATGATAGGCTCAACTCTAAAAAAAATTATGAGGATGCCACAGACTTTCCAGACCTGTACATGTGATTTGGGGTATCAAGTAAGGGGCAGTGAGGAGTACCAGCAGCTGTAGAAGGCCATCATGCTTGATAACGTAGAGGGGCAGTGACCAAGAGGACAATTCTCAATAAGATGGACTGACAAAGGGGCTGCAGCAATGGACTCGGGCATAGGGACAATTGTGAAGATGCTGTGGGGCTGGCAGTGTTTCCTTCTGATGTCTACAGGGTAGCTCTGCTTCAGAGCCAACTGTATGGCAGCTAAGAACCGCATTATGGCTTTGGTGACGACTGCTGAAATGATCGTGTCCTGCTTGAGGAACAAACATATATATCTTAGAAGACATAGAGCCAGAAGGCTCCTTAGGAGCAAAGATAGGGAGACTTGTTCTCAAGTAATTTGGAAATATTGTCCAATGAGACCAGTCCTTAAAGGATATTGTGTTTATATAGTACAGGCACAGCCAAGAAGAGAGAAACTGAATGAATGAAAAGGTTGGTTGGACCCAGTGACTGTAAGAATGACCTTGATCATTAAAAGACTTGGTGGGAAGGGAAGGGAAGGGTACAGGAGCAGCAGTGTTTTGTTCTATTGGACCAAGGGTTATTGCTATGAGTCAGAACCAACCCTATGGCATCTAACCATACTAAATATACTCAACCAAAACATCATGACTCAATATACACTATATTTTTTGATTGTATGTTTGCTTTAATACCAACAGTGATCAAACATAGTGCCTAAAGCACATACACACTTATGTGACAAACTAATGAACAATATATAAAAAGAAATGTTATATGATCCCCCAAATGTATCCCATTATTTAGGTCACTAGACATTATGATGAACACCCTTGCAGGCCGATATATATATTAGCAGCAGCTAGGCAAACATTTTATGTTGGTCACATTCTATTTCCTCTCTTCAGGATATCACAAGTTTTGTTTTCCCTCTGCCATTAGCTAATTTGCTCTCACCACCTTCCCTGTGAATGCAAATCAACTTCCAAGGGGCAATGGAGAAAAGGCTAGTTCCTTCAACAACCTTAAGTTTTCCCACTGGAGCAGACAGACATTTCTCAGTCTTTTAAGCTGTCACGTGTGGTCCCTGGGTATCCAATCTGTTAAATGAATTATCCCTCCATTGTTCTGACTTCTAGCTGCATGACCTGCTGCCCAGGCTTGGCATTTGCTGCCAGCAGCCCCATCTATTGCCCGATGCATAGTTCCCCCTGCTCTAAATCACTAGGAAAAGACTGTACCCTTTTTTTTTCCTGCCAGAGCTGTGCCTTCACTCAGTTTGCATTAAAAGCTTTTAGGTCAGTTCATCATAGTCACACACACACACCCCTCAAAAGACAGAATGTGAAAACCCAGTGTGAATATTTGCCTGTGACCCCCCCCCCTTTGGTTAAGCTTAATTGAATGACTCATCTACTTCCTTTTCTCCAAGCCTGCTGGAGATGTGGAGGCACTGTTCAGTTTTAAGGAGTGCATACTGTATAACAGTCAAGTTCAAAATGGATGCTGATCTGCCTAGATGGTCCATTCCTGTTTCCTTGACTTAAGTTAACAGCTTGCTCTTTTTCAGCAACTGATTTCCTTCCTGAAGTCAGTTTGTCTGCAGCTCTCCTCTCTTGGCAGGTGCATTTTGCTGGTGATACTTCTGACTAAGCTTCCCCACTCCCCAAGATGTCAAGATGAAGCAGAAAAGGATAGATAGCAAGCAGCAAGGAGCTGGGATGGAAACAGAACTCTGGCAGATGCTCCGGGGTCCCCTTCTCTAAACCCGAGTGGAACCACATTTTACAGGGCTCTCTGCAAATTATTTCAAGATGAGCTGATGCGGTGAGGAGACAGTGGCATTGAAGTCTCTGGCCACACAAGCAGAGAACAGGATTGGTGCACCTTATGACTGTTTCTTATGACCTCTACTTTTACGCGGGCTCCAAACGCTCTCCTTTTCATTCCCTACTCCCTGCCATCTGCTGGATTCTGACTCACAGTGACCCTGTGGGGCAGGGTAGCACTGTCCTGGTGGGTTTCTGACTCCATGACTCTCCATGGGAGTAGAAAGATTCCCCCTTCTCCCAAGAAGAAGCTGGTGGTTTTGAACTGCTGACCCTCGGCTTAGCAGCCCAGTGTGCGTGTATCCATTGTGTCACTAGAGTGCTTCCATCTTAATTTGGGGGTTTCAAATATGCACAGATTCATTCATTTATCATTTAGAGTCATTGTCTCTTGATCATTCACTACCTAAGGATCCCTGGTGGCTTAGTGTGCTATACAGGCGATTGACTGCAGGTTTAGTGGTCAAAACCCACCAAAAGCTCTCCTTGAGAAAGTCCAGACTGTCGGCTCCTAGAAAGCTCTCTAGTCTAGTGCCTGGAGCGGTTATAGTCTGTCCTGTATGAGCGCTATGAGACAGAGTCAAGTCTTGGGCAACAGGGTTGATATTTTGGGTTTGTAGATGAGTTGGCAATAGAAAATCGCAAGAAAATGTTTTCATATAAATGCATTATAGTTGTCCATCTCTGGCATGCTTTCATGACACCTAGTGTATATACTTGCACACTAGTGTATACATACATACATACATAGTGTATAGCGTATGTCTTTTGCTGGGGAGATAGAGCCCTCCGATGTCAGAGGGGCAGTCACTGAGAGCAGCAGGTGGAAGGAGTAGTGTCGCATGGGGACATACATGGGTGAGAGAGTTGAAGAAATAAAGGAATCGAGCAAATGGCTCATGGGAACATCCAGCAAGAGGTTGCCAGTTCGAATCCATTACCAGTTTCCTCTTTGTCATATGTAGCCACATGAAATTGCCATTCAGAATCTCAAAGTATGAATACATACGTGTAGAACATAAAGTTACATAGCTGATGCTTAGATTGATACATATTTTTATAAAAATAATGAACTGCTATAAACCTAAAAGAAGTACTATCTCAAATCCACTCATTCCCCCAGAGGTGCCTCTTAAGAAAGGGCTGGTGGGCATCTACTTTTGGAAAAACAGCCCCTGGGAGCTCAATGGATCCCAGGTGCACACTGACAGAGACGGGGGTCAGCATGGGCCGACATGGATGCCACAGCAGCCGGAGTTCCAGTTATGAACTCAAGGGTGTGTGTAGATGTTGTGAAATCTCATTACACAATTTGTATTATCTTTAAGAAAAAGGTACACAACCATGGCTCTACCCAATGAAAGCTCCTGAAGTTTAAATGACATTAGCTTCCCCATTTATGGGCCCCTCACAGAAATGTGATGGTGGGTGCACAGCAAGGGAGATAAGAGGTAGCTGTGGACCAGAGGGAGGAATATACAAGCAAGGATGCTCTGCCAGTGAGGCAATAATAGTAGTTTCCATGGTGGCCATCACTGGTGCTGTTCCAATGGGCTGCATAAGTCCTGGCCTGCATCTTAAAGTCAGACCTCCAGAACTCTGCTGAGAGCCATAATGAAGTGGTAGACAGCCTCTTTATGCACACACACACACACACAACACACACACCCCTCCACATGCACACACCAGAGTTAATTGCAAGGACAGAGATGAGCCAGAATCCGAATGACCCAAGATTTGCTGTAACTGTGAAAGAGAGGAGGTCAGAGGAAGTTTCAAAATGTCTCCACTGGCATATTGGGTTTTTCTCCTTGCGGGATGGGTGGGCTGTGTTTTCAGTGAGGAGATAGTGCACAGAATAATTTCTGGGTTGGTTTGTTTAATCCATGGTCCCTATCTTGCTTCATTATTGGGAACAGGTGTCGGTTTCCATGGCTAAGCCACCAACCTGAAAAACAGCAGGTCGCTGCTCTCTGCCTCCATAATCGGTGTCCTCTTTGTCATATGGAGTCACATGGAATTACCATCCAGATCTGAGGGTGTGAGTATATAACTGTACAATATACATTTACACACATATACAGATATAATTCTTGCAAAAATAATGAACTGCTGTAAACCTAAAAGAAGTGTCATCTCAAATCCACTCTGGAATGGCTTGTTCAATGCGGTGGTTCCATAATTGTGCCTGGCTTTAAATTCACATATATTCATTTCATAAAAATGGGCTATATTTTACACTGATAAATTTATCAATAGTAAGATACCATACGAAGATATAAAAAATTACCTGCCACAATAATGATTTATGCTGGTTTTGAAGCTTCCCCTCTATTATTCATGTAGGAAAGATATTTTTTTCTCACTTTGCCGTTTTCCTCGCATTATACAGACGTGTTCCTCTGTGCCGACATCTTCATTTGAATAGCAGGTGGGGAGGGACCGCCAAAGGAGGAGCCTCTGTGTCTGACAGGCTCTCTGTCAGGAGGTGGCCCTGTTCGGTCGCGAGTTGGCCAGCATGGATAGACCAGAAGACACAGCGGGAGCACAGGAAACAGAGAAGGGGGGCAGGTTAACGCAGACCCTGCAAGCCTCGAGGGAAGAAAATAACACGCAGGCCCCATCATCAGTGGTTGAATGGGGTCTAACCCTGGCTATTGACGTTGACTGCTTTGTTGTTACTGTTGTTGCTGTTGTTATTGTTTGGTGCCATTGAACTGCTTCCAACCCGTAGTGACCTAATGCAGGACAGAATGAAACGTCCCCCGGTCCTGCTCCTCCCTCACAGCCATTCCTCTGACCGAACCCATGGCAGCTGCCGCGGTCTTCCTCTCACGGAGGGTCTTGCCCATTCTCGCTGCCTGCTGTTGACTTTGGCAATATTTATTAGAAAGGTCCCAGGCAGCTTCATCTGTGCCACCTTGACTAAAAGCTATTGCTATCGCGAAATCCGTTGAATCAGTTCTCACCCACAACCACCCTAAGCAAACCAAATGAACACTGACCAGTCCAGCACCATCCGCACTCTGGTTCTTAGGCTTGAGCACATCCCTGCAGCCACTGTGTCACTCCACCTCATTCGGGAGCTTCCTGTTTTCCGCTGCCCCTCTCCTTGATCCAACACGATGCCTTCTCCAAGAGGCTGGTCTCTCCCGACAACATGTTCAAATTCCATGAAGTCTTGCCTCTGAGGAACGTGCTGACTGTGTGCTTCCTCCAAGATAGATCTGCTTGTACATTCAATATTCGTCACCAGGCTCAAGATCCAAACGCCTCCATTTGTCTTTAGTCTTTCTTGTGCAGTGTCCAACTTCCTTCTTCACATGATTCCTGTGAATAATAAAATCCAGGAGAGGAGGAGGAAATGTTAATAGAAATTAAACTCAGAGGCCCTGATTGGCAGAAAGCTGTGGATGGTAGTGAAAACCCAGTCATTTACAGGATCCACACGTGGCTAAAGCCTGCGGTGAATCCCCAGGGACCATTGAGCAGGGAGAGGTGTGAACCACCCTGCCCTCAGACAGTGCCTTGGAAAGTGAACCGTGAAGGTGTACATAAGTTAAAACTTAACACCCCATCATTTTTTCTCCTTTCTTGACTCATTTTAAATTTGTTCTAATTTTTATTATTTGCTTTCTTTCTTCGTGGAGTTTTTTTTTTTTAAGTGTTTTCCTGTATGTGAAATCTGGGATCGATAAATCTACAGAAACGGGACCTGGGGTTGGGGGAGAAAGAGAGTCAGTAATAATAATGAGTATAAGAAAGAAGAATATGTTCTTAAATTGATTGTGGCAATAATGATTGCAAAAACCTTCTAACTACATTGAAACTATTAAATTGTATGATATATGAATTATATGTCAATAAAAGTGTTAGCAAAGAAGATAGGTCCACGACTGCTCGTGCTCTGGCTGGGACAGGCACAGTGAAGTACTGCCATGTATGACTCATAATGACCCTATGTACAAAACAGCAAAGCAATACCTGGTCTTGCACTTTCCTCACAATGGCTCCTACTTTTGAGCCCCAACCTAAGATACAAGGAAGTTTTCTTTCTTTTTTTTTTTTTTTAAATTTTAAGTGTCTCTCTCCAAAAGGATATTGAAAGTTCTTTGGAGGACAGAAAGTTTAACTGATAATTGATCTGCAGCCTTCCCATCACCTAAATTCATCTTGCGGTGTTATAATTACTCAATAAAAAAACTTTCAAAAGGGTTTGATTGCGCTTCTACATGAGACTTGTAGAACATCTATGTCCTCCTGAAAGATTTCAGGAAAAAAAGTGACGAAGCTTTGGGCTTTATGTGATAGACAGACACCTTTCTAGGAAGGTTGGAAGAAGGCCTACGTGTTAAGGAAAAGTGGGAAATAATACCAGAATGAGTTAGAGGAAGAGCCTCCCACTAGGAGATGGTGTCTCTGGTTGGGTTTGTATGCTGCACCCACTGAGCTGGGTGAGCGGGTCATTTCACACCGATGGGTAATCCATGTTTTGGCAGAATAGCAAGGAAGAGCACCAGCTCTGGTTCTGAGAGTTTCCATAACTCACTGTGGCCCAAACTGTTCTTTAGTTTCCTCATTATAAAAGGGTTCATGACAACACTGACTGCCAGGTGACTGACCCTAATTTAAAGAACTCATATCTGCAAGAGGCTTAAAACCTTTGGAACCTTTCTGTGGTGTTAGCTCTTTCAGCGGCAGAGTGGAGCTTGACCTTCATGAAGTGCCGTGGTATCCAGGTCACCACCCTTGCTCCTCTGGTGGCTTCTCTAATCCCCGTTAAAGGTACTCTCCAATCTTCATCTCCTGGCCTGATCTGAATTCTGGATATGGAGGAAGTGTATTATTTATCAGTCATTATATGACTCATGGAAACTGTTGTCCCCCAAAAAGCGGCATAATTGGATTGGGTAACTTTGTGTTGAAAGCAAGGAGGTGCGTTTGAGGACTAATGTGAGACTGAACTAAGCCTTGGTATGTTCTGTGAAAGCTGGACACAGAATAAGAAGAGTAAAGAAAAGCTAATGCATGAAATTATGGTTCTGTGGAAGAATACTGAGGGTACCATGGACTGCCCCAAGCAAGCAAACGTATCTGTTTGGGAAGAAATACAGCTAGAATGGTCCTCAGAGTCAAGGATGGTAAGCCTTTGTTTCACATAATTTGAATATATTATCAGAGAGACAAGTTCCTAGAGAAGAGTGTTGCTCTTAAATTAGAAGCACGGCAAATAAACAAACAAACACAAGAGGGGGTTGGATAAGGTAGATTGAGACAGTGGCTCCGAAGATGGGCTCAAGTATCAGAACAATTGTGAGAATAGTGGAGAACTGGGCACTCTTGCCTCCTATTGTACAAACAATCGCTATGAGTCAGCTGCCTTGAAGGCACCTAACAGTAACAGCATTTAAAACTAGCTCTTTGAATTCATATTCAGCAATATTTAAAAGATGTAAGTATTGTGGGAAGCCTAGGTAATTATTAAGGCGTCTTGGTGCTATAGCTAGTTAAGGGTTGAGCTGCTAACCTTAAAATTGACACTGGAGACTCATGAGCCTTCTTTGGGAGAAAGATGAGACTTTGTGCTCCCATAAAGAATCACAGTCCTAGATTCAGAAAGGAACGGGTCACCTCTGTCATTAAGGTGATCAGACATCCTGCTTTTTAACAATTTTCCCCACATCCCATGACATTTTAAAATTAAATAAATATACTGCAATACTATTTTTGCATTCTATGAACATTTTGTTGCTCCATATAGACCACATTTTTAGTCAAACCACCCCCCAATCCCCTGCCCTGCCCTGGTCAATGATGTTCAGCTTAAAATTTGGTCACTTTAGGTTGATATGAGTCAAGTCAAATTAATGGTGGGTTTTGCCATGGTTCTTCAACTTGAACCTACACTAGGTGAATGATGACCCAACTCTTAAAGTGGACAAGCCTTCTGACACCAACATTGTCTTCTCCAGCTTTTGTCTATGTCATGGTTCTCAATGGTTGGGTCCCTTTTCTGTTCAACTCATATCAAGCTGTACTAGTTGGATTTTCAATAAACCTCCTAAAGAATAAATAAATAAATAAATAAATAAATAAATAAATAAATAAATGAGAGAGGGGGTGATTGATACACAGGTAGCAAGGGGGATTGATAGTGAGTGGATTAATAGATGGAAAGTTAGATTGATGGGTTGGTACATAGAAAATGGATATATGAGTAAATGGGTGGTGGTTATTTGGAAGAATGATTGGTGCATGGAGATATGGAAGAAAGGAAGCAAAGAACAAAGAAAGGGAAGGGAGAGGAGAAAAAAAGAATAAAACCACATGGATAGATCAGTAAATATAGACAGATAGATGAACAGATACACAGAAAACACAGATAGATACATAAATAAAGGTAAAAAGACATGGCTATATGGGCAAACAGAAATTGACTCATACCAAGAAGCCTGAAATCCATTGCTATCGCCATAACAAAACCATGCATCTACATTCAATTTTACTTTTCTGTAAAATGACATATTGTGTTACACAAATGAACCACTTACCAAAAATTGTCACAATCTTTCACATTAAAGATGCCTGAGATTCAGGCCATCCCTCTTCCCCTGTGTAGGACATACCTGTAGACTTAGCAGTCAAGAAAAATCTTTTGTTGTTTTTAACTTTTTAATAAAAATATATAGATACATCATGCTATAATAATCAAATAGTGTTTTTTTTTCAGCAATAGCTTGCAAATCTCTTCTCAGGAGATCTGATATTCAACTTCTTGGAAGAAATATATAAACAACCAGTTGACTAGGCATAGATATTTATCTTTTGTCTTGACACATGCAAAGCTACATTTTTCAAGTAATAAAAGACTGGACTGAAAGTTGAACTGTGAAGAAAAATGTAACATTTGAAAAAAGATGCCAACAGAGTATATGGCCATTATGATAATAAGCTTTGTTTTCTACAAATAATGAGGGCTCACCTGGCGTGAGTACCATCAGGTCTTCCTAGAAGACATCAGATATTTAGAGGTTTCCATTCATTCAGCAAGTTTTCACCATCCAAAATGAGTATGCAGGGTGCAATATATGGTCGATCACAATTGGTGAAGGAACGATCAAACTTTTTCCAAAGTCAGAGCTTCTCTCTGGGCGAGACCTTTTCTGCCATCAGTGTTACCAAGCTCTTTTGGTGTTACCTCAGAGATGCTGTGGTTTTCACAGAATATGAAGAGGTGTTAAAACGCCACTTTCTCAAAGATAATTCTGAAATGGTATGAGGTCATCACCTCAATCAGGCTTCTCCTCTTGAGAGGACCATGTTTCACTTGTGGACACTGTCTTTAGGCAGTGTCCTGAAAACTGCCTAAAATTTGATCTGAACTTCGTAGCACAGAGCACCAGAAAAATGGACATCCTCAATAAGTTAGGATGATCCCAACCTCCATCATATTCCAGGTTCAGATTTTCCCATTTCTTGCATTCCAGGCATTGAATTTTCACCATAAGCTGATGCTCGTGTCCTGGGGATGGATTCTGTTTGGGTAGCATGGTCAATGTGAATGGAAATCATAGCAGGTAAGCTAAACTCAACCAGTACTCACAGGATTGTCAGCCCTCCTCCATTTCCTGATGATGGAGACTACATGTCTCAGGCCCAGGACACAGAACAGGGATGATTACACAACAGCCCAAAGGATTCATGATGACTTTGGGGCGCCAGTACTTCGTATACCAAACTCCAAAAAGCTAAAATTCACTGTTATCAAGTTAATTCTAACTCACAGAGACCACACAGGGCAGAGTAGAAATGTCCCAGTGGGTCTCCAAGACTATCACACTAGAGAGTCAAAAGCCTTGTCTGTCTCTGGAGTTTGAGTTATCAGAGATTGTACATATCCTCTACCATGAACTCATTTTGATGTGAAAACTCTTCCAAGGCTTATAAGGCCCAATTTGGAAGTGAGGGAGTATAAACTGGCTGATCTGGTACCTCGTGCCTTCCTTTCTTTCTCTTTTTAAGAATAATTTCATTGGGAGAGTATGCAACTCATCACAATCCATACATATATCCATTTTATGTCAAGCACATTTGTACATTAGTTGCCCTCATCATTCTCAAGACATTTGCTTTCAACTTGACCCCTGGGTATCAGCACCTCATTGTCCCCCTTCTTCCGTGCATCCCCTCCCACATTAACCATTTATAATTTATAAATTATCATTATTTTGTCATATCTTATACTCTTCTATGTCTCCCTTCGCCCACTTCCCTGTTGGCTATACTCCAGGGAAGATATTATATGTAGATCCTTATAATCAGTTCCCCATTTCTACCTCACATTCCCTCCACCTCCCCGTATTGCCACTCTCACCACTGGTCCTGAAGAGATCTTCTGTCCTGGATTTCCTAGGTTTCCAGTTCCTATCTGTATCAGTGTACATCCTATGGTCTAGCCAGATTTGTAGGGTAGAATTGGGATCATGATAGTGGGAGGTGGGGGGAGCATTGAAGAACTAGAGGAGAGTAGTATGTTTCATCATTGCTATACTGCACCCTAACTGGCTCTTCTCCTCCCAATGGTGCCTCTGTAAGGGGATATCCTGTTACCTACAGGTGGGCTTTGGATCCCCAATCTGTACTCCCCCTCATTTACAATGGCATAATTTTTATTTCCTTGATGCCTACTACCCGATCTTTTCAATACCTGTGGTTACATAGGCTGGTTTGCTTCTTCCAAGTAGGCTGTGTTGCTTCTGAGCTAGATGTCCTCTTGTTTACTTTTGAGCCTTTCAGGTCCCATTGTTACTATGCCCCAGCAACATCTTGGTGCAATTTTCCTAAACCATACATTCCACATTCTGAATATTGGTGGATAGCTGCAACAGTTTCTTCTGACTTTAAATTATGGCACATCCAGAAATGAAGGTTCTAAAAGTTTTACTCCTTTCAAGTCCTTAAAAAATATTAAATCCCTCAAGGAGATGGTTTGACACAGTAGTGGCAACAGTGGATCAAGTTTGGGAAAAGTCATGGAAATGGTGCAGGAAGCTTTGACATTAACAATGAGCTTCTTTGTTCCAGGTCCTCATCTGACTTTCACATGAACCTCTGTTAGCTCCCATCCAATTCATGATCTTCAGTAAAATATTACCCTATATGCATGTTTTATTAATGTATTTTTCTATAAGTTGAGCATTATGAGGGAGTCATCTTTCTTTAAAGTGGATAAAAATATGGTTCACTTCTAGTCATGTGGACATATAGCGATCTTCCAAATTTCCTGGTGCAGACTTGTGGTGCTGCCAGTGCTTTATCAGCTTACTGAAACATTTCAATTGGTATTTAATCAAAACTATTGTTTTGGCTAATGATCTGAATGCAATTTGGTCTTCTTCTGTTTAGTACCATTGGTTCTTGCTCATATGTCACTTTTTGAAATGGTTGCATGTTGATGAATTCTTGGTAAAGTGACTCTGTGTATTCTTTCCCTCTTCTTTTGATGCTTCCTGCATCATTCAATATTTTGTCCTTAGAAGTTTTCAATCTTGCAACTCAACATTTGGATTTTTTTTTCTTGAGCTCTTTCCATTTAAGATATGTTGAGCATATTATTCCTTGTTGGTTTTCTAAATCTAGGTCTTTGCCTACTTCATTACAATATTTTACTTTGTCTTCTTGGGTTGTCCTTTGCAATTTTCTGTTCAGCAGTTTGGCTTCATCACTTCTTCCATTTGCCCTAACTACCCTATGATTAATAGCAACTTTCAGAGTCATTTCTGACGTCCACTTTGAGTTTTTCTTTCTTTCCTGTCATTTTAATGACTTTTTACTTTCTTCATGTAGGATGTTCTTAATGTCCTCCCATAGCTCATCGGGTCTTCTGTCATTAGTGTTGGCTGCACCAAATCTGTTCTTGAGGAGTTCTTGAAATTTGGGTGGTTCATACTCAAGGTCATATTTTAGCTCTTCTTTTCAGTTTTTTCCAACTTCAGCTTTAACTTATATTTAAGTGATTGATATTCTGTTCCACAGTCAGACCCTGGCCTGATTTTAGCTACTAATATTGAACTTCTCCAGTTTTCTTTTCCCAGAGATGTAGTCAATTTGATTTCTGTGTGTTCTATTTGGAGAAGTCCAAGTGTACAGTCACCATTCTGAACAAAGCTATTTGCAATGAATAAGTGTGATGGTCATATGTTTATGTTAATTTCATGATTGAGATGTAGGGGTGGTGTCTAGTCTGTTAATCTGGAGACAGCCTTTGAGTAGCCAATGAGGCCTCCGTGTGTGCATGGCTTTCTATTGAAACTTCTGGGAAACCTTGCAATATTTCCCTCATGAAGATGAGAAGCTATCTCCCCAGTTGTTGGGAGTTAGTTTAAGAGACAACAAACTGTGGGCAAAACAAGATGGCAGTGTCCAAGGAGCTGGATGAACCAGAGGAGAAGCCACATGGCCTTACCCTGATGAAACCAGACCTCTGAAGTTGGAGAAGCCACCTGGAGACCCCTGCCAGTGCTGAGTTGCTCCTACCACCACTGGATGCTGTTTATGGACCTTGAGCCCTGGAAACAAGGAGCCATGAGGGGACCCCTGCCAGCACTGGGACTCTGCACCCATGGCCTATGACTTCATGAGTCAGAAGGAGACATTATAGACTGGTATAAGACATATGAGCTAATATCAGACTTATGACTTTGTACTGGACTGGATTGGGACGCTTTCTCAAAGTTCCATTCCTTTTGTATATAAACCTTTCCCCTATAGCCATATGCGAGTCTATGTATTTGTTTCTCTAGTCTACCCAGACTAAAACAATAAGTCATTGATGTTGCAAAATTCTATAAGGCAATCTCCAGTTTCATATCTGTCACCAAGACCATATTTCCTATTATTCCTTCCTCTTCATTTCCAATTTTCACAAACTATTCATCAATAATTATTAATGTATTATGATTTTGTGTTTGATAAAAGTCAGACTGAAGACATTGGTTGAATTCTTCAGTTTCTGAATCTTTCTAAAATTTGGTTTGTAAATTTAAATAATTGATTGAATTTCCTTTTGTAGGGATAGATACTATCTAATCACAGTCAACATCATACTTCAAGGAGGACCTTCAAATGTCCTTTTTGCTAATGAATGCAATGCCATTCCTTTTGAGTCTGTCATTCTCTACAAAGTCAGTCACATGCTTCTCTTATTCAGAATGGACAATGCCAGTCTTTTCCAGTTCAAGAACACACAGAATACTGACTTTTATGCTTTTCTCTTCATTTTTGGTAAGTTCCAGTTTTCCTAGGTTCATATCCTGCTCATTAGCAAAGGAAGATATAGAAGGCTTTATCCAGGTTGAGTTTACTCCATCCACATTGTTATGATCAGCTCTAATTTGAGATGGCAGCTAGCTCTTCCTGGCTCATATTTTGTGTGCTTTCTGTGCTGAGGGGTTCATCTTCTGACACCGCCTATCACAATGCTGTGCTATTGTTCACGAGGTTTTCAGTATCTGGTTGTGTTTCAACACTATCCGTAAGGCGTTCCATGGCTAGTTCCTCAGAAAAGGACAGCCACTTTATTTCTCACCTATTCTTAGTCTGAAATGCTCTGCTGAATGGTTTTCACTTTGGGTGACCCTGTTGGTATTGAAATACCAGTGACATGGCTTCCAGCATCACAGCAACATGCATGCCACCACAGTATGACAAATTGACAGAGAAGTGGTGGAATGATCCACTGTTTTCCATGAAATATTCCCTTGATGAATATTTTTTAGAAATCTATCCCCAGGTCCCACTCAGTCTGTCTTACTCTGGAAGTGCCGCTAAAACCTATCCATCGTGGGTGGTGGTGTTTAAAATATCTGTGTCATCGCTTCAGGCATCACAACAACATGTAAGGAGCCATTGTATGACAAATTGGTAGATGAATGGTGGATTAACATAGATGCTAATTCATTTATCTATTGACAGTCTTAGGGGACTGAATGTTTATATTAAGTGTTTCAGTAAAGAGGAAATAGCAACCTAGTTTTATGGATATCTTTTAAGGGGCCCACAGGCAAAGGGTCTCTTGTGACTTTTTTTTTTCCTTATCCAACAATCCTCATTTAATCTAGAGTTTAGATCATTTGCAGAAGTATTTGTAAAACCTTTGTAAAATGAAACAGAAGAATGTTAATAGTATTTCTTAAAAATTAATTTCTATTTCAATGTGCCACATTGTACCCTTTTGATACCTTTACTTCCTGAAAACTTTAAATGCTGTTTTATCTGCAGTGCACATGTCCTGCCCTTTAGATTGATTGTTCACTGCTGCATATACCTTAATGGATGGCAACTTCAGGCAATGGCATAAGAAACTCTGGTGGTTTAGTGGGATCTGCACTGAGCTGTTAACTGCAAGGTCAGCAGTAGGAACCCACCAGCTGCTTTCAGGGGGAAGATGGAACTGCCTGCTTCTATAAAGATTTAAAGTCTCAGAAAACCTTAAAGCTCAGTTCTCCTCCGTTGTATTGTGTCGCGATGACTGGGAATCCAATTGATGGCAATGCATTTGATTTTGGGAGAATAGTGAAAAGAAAAAGTCTCTCCATCCTCCAAGCAGTTTACTCATACGGAAAGCCTATGGTTTTGTTGGGATTGTTCCTTCCTTTGGTCAGACGGTTGGTGTGGCCCCTTGTTGAAGACTGTGGCACAGATAAGCTATTATGACTTAGTGCCACTCTTGCTTTGTCTTGGTGACTTCTTTCTGCTAGTTACTGTAGAGTCTATTCCAGCCACCTGGGACCCCATGAGACAGAGGTCAACTGCCCCCTAGGATTTCCTAGGTGGTAAGCCTTAGCGCTGCGCCCTGTTGTACATGTGGTCACAACGGGCTGAACTCCATAACACTGACCAACAATAAAGCATCCCGATGGAGAGCACCAGGTCTTTCTCCTCTAGACCATCTGGATGTGTGGGAATCACCCACCAGTCATCCCTCAGCAGACAAGTGCTTAACTGCCGCCCCACCAGGACTCCTTGTTTTTCATCTGTTAGCAAAGGCAGCACAGCTCATTGGGAAGAGAAAGAACTCGTTGGTAAGTAGGGATCCCCTTGAGACCCAGAACCCCACTGTTGCGTCAAAGTCATGAGATCCCTTTACGTGGAATTCAAGAATGAATTCAGTGCAATGCTATTCAAAATTGGCACCATGGCTGCAACTATGGGCTCAGGCATAGGAAGCATTGGGCAGGTGGAGCAGGACCCAGCCGTGTTGCGTTCTGTCGTGTACTGGGGCACTGTGGGTCAGCACTGACTTGATGGCTCTGAACTGCACCAACAACAACCTTTGATTTCATTCAAAGAGGTGGCTGTGTACCTACAAGGTGTCAGCAGAGGGCCAGTTCGTGTGATCCTTTGTCCTCTGCCTTCTAGAACTCATTGCTGGATGGCCATTGCTTCATATATTTGGGGAAAATTTCCATGATTTTTAAATATATATATATATATATATAAAATCATATATATATATAATGGTGTGATTTCATTGCACATGCATTGAACATGCTGTCAGGAGAGACCAGGCCCTAGAGAAGGACAGCATGCCTTATGAAGTAAAGAGGCAGCAAAAATTAGGAAGGCCCTAAGGCAGATGGATGGACCCAGTGACTGCCACAATGGACTCCCTCATGAGAGGTTGTGGTGATGCTGCAGGAGTGAGCAGAGCTGTGCTCTGTTGTGCATAGTAGGGTCACTAGGCATCAGTACCCAATCACGGGCCTCTAGCAAGGAGAACAAGGTACAGGAGTTAGCAAAAGGTCAGAACCAGAGAGGGGTACTCAAAGCAAAGCAAACAAAGAACAACCACGAAAAGCAAACACAGAGCCACTGAGTGGAGTCTAACGCACAGAACAACAGAGAAGACAAGTCCAGGGACACTCATTCCTCCTCTTCCTCTCTCCGACCCAATGGGCAAGCTCTGGGGGGAGTGGAAAGATAGGGGAAGCAGCCTACCCTTTACCTTCTTCCCCTGTCTAGACCTCTGTCACCCCTGTCTAAGGTCCCTAGGAACTGTCCCTTCACCTTTCTGCCACCAGCAGTCACTCCCAGCCTTGTGCTCTCAGGAGTCCTGACTTGCAGGGTGAAGGGGAGAGCAGGGCTGTTGAAGGAGGATGGATAGGGCTAGGGAATTAAAAATTAAAAACAAAAGGAAGAGTGACAGAGAAAGAAAGAAACTAAGTGCCAGCAGCAACAGCAAAGTCAAAGGTGGGGGAGGGGGTGGGGGTGGAAGAGAAAAAGGTTCCTAAAGAATGCAGGGAAGATAAATAGGACCGCTACTTTGTCCCATTGTCAGGAGCACTCTAGGGTTATGCGAAGCTCTTATTTATGCTCTGTAAGCAGAACAATGCTGGAGAAGCAATGATTAAACACCCGCTCTGTGAGCAGGAGACATCTCATTGTGATGGTGGGGCTCGCCACTGCGTGGTTTTGATAAAGGCAATATGAGTTGATAACTGATACAGCTTGCCAGGGAGTCATCTGGGGCAGATGACAGCTTCAGCGCTTTAATAAAATCATTAGAATGTAAATGTTTTTATTGCGGAATAAAGAGCCTCCAGCGAAGTTGACACTGGCTGCTCTCCCTCCACTGAATGAAAGTGCCGATTAGCATTCAAATGATAGCCTGATAGGCTGGTTATCTTTATTAAAATTTTTCAAATCGAGTCTTCATTTTGCATGATTGAGTTTTAAACAAATGCAATATCCAGTCGGCTGGCGAGCTGTCCTCCACTCTCCTGCAATAATTAAAGTGTTCCTTTTATTTTTTTTTAAACATGTGTTTCATAAGAAATGAATTGGATTTGCTATTTTAATATGACAATATCTCGTTAGCTTTGCATAAAAACGGGGATGTTATAGCATAATTATTGAAAGTGTACAGCTTTTAAACATATGTTTCATAAAGCTGAATTCAATTTTCTGAAATGTGACAATACCAGTCACTTGGTGAAGTGTAAAATCAAGAGATGGCTTGATTATTTAGATCAGTCCTCCATACGTCTTCGTAATTGATGGCAGCTCACAGAACGTGGGTATGTGGGATTTCCAAGAGGGGTTGGGGGGTGGGGCTGCTTCTTTTACTTAGAGCAGTACACCTATCCCAGCTCTGATGTCTGTTCTCCTGCCTTTTAGCGCAGGCGTTAACCCAGGATACAGTTTGTTCCCAGCAACAAACGAAGCCCCCTGTGGAAATGGAAAGGGTCATGGCTGGATATCAGCAGAGTCCTTTGTGCAGCAGCAACTACCTCCCTATATTAGTGGGAGGAGTGCGGTGAAGGTTTGTTGCGCTCCTTTCACACTGCATTTCAATCCATGTCACTTCTGCTTCGGGCCTCTTTTCTCCATCACGTGGGCGTCCCCACCCCAAAATGCTCATACTCTTGCTGCAATTCTAGTGAGGAATCAAGATGACCAATCAGATAAATACTCCTTACAATGGAACTGAAGCATTGATTCCACACAGAAAAATCAGCAGAGCAGTCTGTTCTCAATGGGCAAAAAGCTGCTGGTACAGGAGATTCATAAGCACCAATGGCCAGGAGGGTCTCACTTCTTACTCCACCTGGTGACACTAGGAATTGTGTGTTCACTTTGTTAAGGTTCAAATAAGAGATTTTTGAGGAAAGTGACCACTTACAAAATCCATCTATGTCACTATATCAGCTGGCCCAAGTATGTAACCATATAATTCTAACCAAAGTAATATTTACAAAGCAAAAGTGTTCACTTGATGAGTAAGCCCAGGGTAGGTATCTTGATGAATGTGCATAGGTAGCTATGTATATAATAGGAGAGGCCTCTACAAGGCTGACATTAAAGTCCGAACTGTCATTTATACAATACTGCAATACTTCATGTACACATTATTGTTTATACTTCATGGAATGATTATTTTATCACTTCCATGTGTGGAGTAGAATGCTGTTCGGGCTGGATAGAATAAGTCAGGTATCTTTCTCAGCAAATGCATAAAATACAGATGGCGTCATGGTCTGCATGATGGCGTCCCCTGAAACATATGTTGAAGTTCTAATCTTTCTACCTGTTACAATGACTTTGCTTAGAAATAGCTGGGAGCTCTGTCTGAGGCTTTCAGTGGTTCCTTCCCCAGAAGCGAGAGAGGTGTTCTTTGTTGTTGAAAGTGAATGCCCGCACGGAGATGGATTGACAGTCTGGCAACCGCCATGGGCTCAAACCGAAGACCGATGGTGAGGATGGTTCACAACGGGCAGTGTTAGACTCTGTGGCACACAAACTCGCTATGGGTGGAAATCCTGTCAATGGCCCCCAACAGCGACAACTCTGAGGAGGGGATGGGCTTAGATAATGAGGCACACTGGAGTAAAGTGGATCCTGTATTTTTCGAATGATGGCTGATGGGAGGGTTAATCCAAAACAGGAACAGAGTCAGAAAGGAAGCAGATGCCCCATGTAAATGCAGGTAACCTTTGAATATTTAGTTTGATTCCAGATTACTGAGATAAACCAACTATCACAATACTTCAAAGAATACTGTTTTCTCTTTTGATTTCCCAGGGCCTACAAACGTTTATACTGTTCTAAACATTGCAGTTCAAGTGCCTCTAATCCTCTCCAGTCTTCCTTATTCAATATCCAACTTTCACAAGCATATGATGGAATGAAGAATACAGTACCTTGGGTCATTGGATTGCATATTTTAATTGTGGTGCTGAAGAAGAATATTGAAAGTAGCATTGGCTGCTAAAAGGACAAATGGATTGGTGTAGGAAGAAGCAAGGCCAGAGTGCTCCTTAGAGACCCCATATTACATACTTTGGACATGTTGTCTAGAGAAACCAGTCTCTGAAGAAGGGCATCATGTTTGGAAAATTAGTGGGTAGCAAAAAAAGAAAAAAGAAAGAACGTTCTCAGTAAGATGGATTGACACGGTGGTTGTATCACTGGGCCCCGGCATAGGATCTGTGGTCGAAGACTGCACAGTGTTTGATCTGTGGTGTACAGAGCCACTAAGAGGCAGAGCCAACTCATTGGTACCTAACAATAGCAACAGCAACAACAAATTATGGCATAGCAAATAAGTCCTGTATTCCTAACTGAAAGGTCAGATGTTCTCACCCATCAGCACGGGTACAGGAACAGGGAAAGATGTGGCAGTCTGCTTTTATAAAAATCCTTCAGAATCCTTATGAAACAGTTCTGCTTTGCTCTAAAAGGTCAATATGAGTCAGAGTCTACTAGAAGGCAATGAGTTAATCACTATACAGAAATGCTTGCCATCATCTCCCAAAAGGGAAAATCGTGAGAGGAAAATGTTGGGTTCTCACAGAAGTCATCACTGATGCTGCCTGAAAGACCAGTCAGGTTGGCATCTCTCTTCAAGAGACAAACCAAGGGCCAGTGGGTGAGAAAAAATGACAAGAGGGTCTGCATTGAGAAGGTGCCTTGGGGTGTTCCCTCAAATACCCTCTCAACTGATTAACAAATTTAGACTGAAGAAAATTGATCTTAGGTGAACATGACCCGACTTTCCAAAGATAGATGCAGGTGAATTTGGAAATTAAAACAGAAAGTCTGGTCTTTAAAAAAATGATAACATTTGATTTGCAGAACAAGCTCTACAAAATGATATCGTTAGTGGAATCACAGATCATTCAGACTCAAGCTGCTCAGTGCTGCTGTGTCCAGATCTAAGCCTGGAGACAAACCTATGTGCAAGAAACTCCTCTACATAAGCATTGTTTGTTTATGCAAGAAAGTCCTGGCTGCCTGAACCCTGGTGGTGCAGTGGTTAAGGAGGTGACTGCTAATCACAAAGTCTGCTGTTCAATTCTTGCAGTGGCCTCTAGGGAGAAAAGATGCAGCTCTCTGATTCCCTAAGGAAAACTTACTTTTTTTTTGTCCTGAGGAGTTGGAATTGACTTTACTCCATGCAAGAAGCACAGCAATAATCTCAGGAAACCTTGCCATTAGTCTTCCTTTATTCCCAATTCTAAGACTTCCCCAGATCCTTGAGCAATGCATTTTATTTGCTGTAGCAAATGTTGCATCAAGTGAAACTGACTTTAGTGGGCCTTGGACTGAAAGACAATGACAAACACAAAGTTTTTGGTGCAATTTTTCTCCATTAGAAGTCTTCCTTGTTACACCAGGGCAGTGATGCGAGAGAAAAGAGAGATGTCTTCCTTGTTCCCGTTTTATGAGAATTCTGCAGGAAGGATGATCCACACGTAAAATGAACATTGGTGGCTCAAGAGCTCGGTTTTCACCTCGAATGCAAGAGAACAGGGTTCAATTCCTAGCAACTGCACCTCCAGTACAGCTGTCATCTATCTGCCAAGGGGTGCTCATGTGCTGCCAAATGAGCTTCTTCAGAGCTTCCAGACTAGACTGGCCTAGAGAAAGAAGACTAGGAAGCTACTTCTGAACATCAGTCCATGAGGCACAGCAGTCAGATGATGGAGTCAGAACCAGCCAGAGTTTCATCCTATTGGACATGTAGTCATAATGAGTGGGGCAGTTAACTAAATAATTACTAGCAACCACTTTCTCATCTGTTTTTGTAAGAGCTACAATGTCTGATGCATTACATGACACTTTCAAATATTTGCCTGTAGCTTTTAGTTCTGTTAGCACTCTTGGGAGCCCTGGTGGCATAGTGGTTATGCATAGGGCTGCTCACCTTAAGGTCAGTACTTTGAAATCAACAGATGTTCCTTGGAAGAAGGGTGAGGGTTTCTACTCCCCTGAAGAGTTGCTGCCTCAGAAATCCACAGGGGCAATTCTACTCTAGCCTAGAGGCAGAATTCACTCAAAGAAGGGGAGTGGAGTTAATACTCCTATATTTCTTTATTTATACTCATTTGAGATTTATCTGGCCATATTTTAGGATCTGAGCTTTATACCTTATTTGGTTGAATTTGATCCCTTAGGCACTGTCCTTTGTCTTTGAATCAATCCATTCATACTCACCTTCTGGGAACAGAGTAGACCTGTTTCCAAAAGGGCTGAAGGCTGTGAGCTTTCAGAAGTAGATCTCTAGGTCTGAAGTGGGAGAACCCATGATGGTCGTAGTCCTAGGACAAGGTCATAAATACATCTGACCTCATCATGGAGGTGCAAAAGGATCAGCCTATAGTTTGCTGTTGGGCTGGAAAGACCACAATGCTCTGGCAACATTAAGTTTATGATTAGCTTATTGTTGACTTTCCATATTACTTATTCCATATCCTGTTACTTAATGCTAATGATTTTTCTTCTAGTCTAGCCCAAGAATAGGAAAGGAAAGCAGCTGTTGGTATGTGTAGTTGAATCTTTGAAAAAGAGAATGGGAGTCCAAGGACCATTATCCTTCTTCTCTTCTGACAGAGAAAAAAACAAAAACCTAGCTCACTGGATGTCTTACTTTATTTTTACAAGTAGCACATATGATCCTCATTCGTTGTGTCTAAAATAATTATCATTCACCTGTGTCTAAAATGTTCAAGATGAACATATCCCATCCGATGTATAGATTTTCAAAATCACATTCCAATGAGAAAAGTCCAACTCCACTACCTGATCCTAACCCCTATGCCAAATGGATATCAGGTTTCCCCATATTGATACCAAGCATTCGCAATCTCAGCAGAGAAAATATTGCACATTATCAGGGTAAGAAGGACATTTATTCATTGTTTCTGTGTTGTTCACCCGCGCCTACCCCCCATCCAGCAGCTGGACTTAGTAAAGAAGACAGGCATGATATTTGTGTGTAGCTCTTTTTCAACAATGACAAGGAGTATCAATTGTGTAATCCAATTTCAACAGGGGATTTCTCTTTATCTTAATAGCTAGCGAAATGGGTGGACCTCAAATTTCATTTCAGTTTGGAAACACGCCCAGCATTTTGGAGATGTTTATCCCAAACTCAGCCAACTCTATAAACCTCTCCAGACTCCAAAATCTTTCTGGGAATTACACCAAAGGAGATTTTTTTTGGTGAGATGTCTAATACTTCCAGCTCCTGGAACAGTCACCTCCCTAATCCTTCAGTAATTCACCATCTAACCCAGACCAGAAGAAAGGATACACGGACCTTTTTGAAAGAGAAAAAATAATAAAGTGGCAAGAATGTATGTCTACATGTCACACAAGCCTTGTAGAGAAGTTCTGACTGTGTCTAAATTGCTCACTCCTTTCTAAGAGTATTTGTGGTTCTTGTCTGAGTGCCCTGGAAGAAAACATTCCAACACTGCCAGCCTTGCCAAGCAAGAATGTTTGCACACAGGTAAGAGTTTGAACACCTCACGCATCACATGGTTTGACAGCAGGTAAAGAAAAGTAGACAAATGCTCTGGACTTGACTGTGGTGATGGCTTGTGCAATTTTTCTTGGTGTGTTTGAACTATCAAATCATATGCAAAGCCTTTTGATTCATCGTTTGCAATCATTTCTGGCTCCAGAGAATGGTCATTCTTCTGGGTTTCCCCATTCTTTCTGAGATGCTAACTTTTTTTTTTTAAATTGCATTTCTGTTAGACAAATTGGCATGTCATCCTCATCTCATACGATAGTTTACACAAATTGAAAAGAGTTGTGTAATCATCACTGCAGTCGATGTAAGAACATTTTCTTTTTTCTTGTATTTGTTGTTGTTAGCTGGAGGTGCTTACTTAGCAATGTCAAGAGAAATATTAAGTTAATTCCCTGGATCTCAGTCACCACCCCATGACAACTGAATTTCTCCTTGTGGGCAACATGTGTGCTTAATTTTGAGGTGCCTTGGAGTATTTGCTGATTTAATTGTACCCAGGGAAGTTGGGATGTTGAAAGTGTGAAGCTCTGCATTTGCAAACACAGACCAAGTTTACGTAATTGGGACAAGCGAGAAAACAAATCCATGTTACACAACCACAGCAATGAGTCACCGGGTAGAGACAATTCTGACAGGCAATACTCAGCCCTGCAACAAGCACAACACATAAGGGAACAGAGGTTGATGAAATCAGGAGTTCATAGGGAGATGGTTGGCTGCCAGTGAGAGTCAACACCCTTTAGCTTGGCCTCAGAATACCATTTGTCTGATCCTTTGGAGAAATGAAAGCTGAGTGGCCACTGAGGGGTGAGTTTGGTGTCTTGGTTTTTAGAGAATCCACTGGAGGGAAAAGGAGAAGGCAAGGGAAGAGAGAACTCTGGCTAGAAATGGCCAGTTTTTACATTCAGAAAGACCTGGTTACCCTGTGTTCAAAACATAATTGAATTAGCTTTGCTCCCCTCACACATACTTTGCAGCACATAAAACAATGATATTTATCACAGCCAAGGTATCATGAATAGCAATAATTTGCTGTGTTTTTTTCTTTTTAAAATAATTTTTTGAGGCCTCATACAACTCTTGTCACAATCCATATAAACATCCATTGTGTCAAATGCAAATTGTACGTTTGCTGCCATTGTCATGGTTCTCAAAACATTTTCATTCAACTTGAGCCCTCAGTATCAGCTCCTCACTTTTTACCTTCCCTCCCTGTCCCCCCACCCTAGAGGACCCTTGATAATTTTGGCAGTCACTGATCTGTGTCATTTTCAGCCCTGGGAGTCTAGGGGTGGAGTCTAGCCTGCCAATCTGGAGATAACCAATGAGGCCTCTGTGTGGGCTTGGCTTTCTCCTGAGAATTCTGGGAAGTCTCACAGTATTCCCCAATTGGAGGTGAAAGACTATCAATTCAGTTCCTTGGAGAGGATCTACTGACAAGACAAGATGACAGCATGGTGATAGATGCTGATTTCTGGAGACTGGAGGAGCCAGAGGAGAAGTCACATAGGCTTAGCCTGATGGAGCCAAACCTCTGGAGTTAGAGAAGCCTCCTGGAGATTCCTGCCAGTGCTGAGATGCTCGGGAGGCCACGGGGAGACCCCTACCAGCCCTCAGATGTTTCTACCACCAATGGATACTGCTGATGGACTCTGAGTCCTGGAAATGAGGAGCCATGGGGAGACTCCTGCCACACTAGGATTCTTCTACTGCTTCTCCTGCCACTGGGTATGTAAGGTTCTTCACCCACTGGCTTGTGATTGTCCTGATGTCATAGCACGTGTCTCTTAAGTCAGGAGGAGACTTTATAGACTGGTATGGGACATGTGGTCTAATATCAGACTTATGACGTTGGACTGGACTGGGTTGGGATGCTTTCTCATTGTCCCATTTCTCTTATATGCAAACTTTTCCCTTATATCCTTATACATGTTTTTGAATTTGTTTCTCTAGTCTATTCAGACTAACACAATAATTTATAAATTATTATTTTTGTCATGTCTTAAGCTGTTTGATATCTCCCTTCACCCACATTTCTGTTGTCTGTTCCCCAGGGAGAGGTTTATATGTAGATCCTTATGATCCATTCCCCCTTTATACCCCACCTTCCCAATATCCTCCTGGTATTGCTACTTTCATTATTGGTCCGGGGGCATTTATCTGTCCTGGATTCCCTATGTTTCCAGTTCTTATCTGTGCCAATGTACCTTCTCCAGATTTGTTTGAAATCTTTATTTTTAATTGAGTAGAGGTTTAAAGAGTAGATCAATGTTCTATTCTTCCATTGACAGGCATTTTGTTTCACAACACTGGCTGCAATGTAGTAGCATTTACAAAACCATTTTCTTGTGTTTACCATTTCCAGAGGTATAAATGATATATTTACCTCCCATTTTTGGTCAAAAACTCTTTTTTTAGGTAAAGAAGTATTTACTTATGATATGTAGCATGATATGGATTCAACTGTGTCCCTGAAAAGATATATACTAGAATCCTGTTCTCAGTATTACACAAATAAGATTGTTTGTCGCTAAACCCTGGTGGCATAGTGGTTGAGTGCAGGACTGCAGCCCACTGGCTTGGCGGTTCAAATCCAGCAGCAGCAAGGCTGGGTAGCTCCCACGACCACCAGAGGGCAGTGATACAAAAAAATCAAGATTGCTTGTAAGCTGTGTGTGTGTGCAGATGTGTGTGTCTGTCTGTGTTTACCTTGATGAGTTCATATGCCATTAGAATGGGACCTAACACTAATCATTCAGATGTAACTAAGATAAAGTATACAGTAGACACAAATATATGCAGTGTATAATACAGATTCCAAAAAATGCCAAGAATTGGCACAGCTTCAAAAAGTGGAAATAGATGGAGAAAGACTCTACTTTAGTCACAACGAGAATTCCAATTTTCTGTCCTTATGCCATGAGAAAATAAACTTCTTTCTTTTAATATGGAATGTTTTGACCGTGGCTGGACAAGGTAACTAAGACATGCCTCAGACACATGAGTGTCTTAGAAACTGAGACAACCTATGTTTCCAACCTCCCTTTCAAAAGGAATTTCTAATCTGAGTTTATCTGTGCATCCAGAAGTCTCCAGTGCTCTCCCACACTCCCAATTGACTTTTAACCCAAGACTTGCAGTTCCCACTAATGAGAAAGGACTTTCGATTTACATTGTTTAAGACAAAAGTCATGAAAATCCCATGGAGCACAGTTCTACTGTGTGAGACATGTGGACTCCATGAATCCATATCGAATCCACAAGGTTGGGCTCGGTGTTCTGGGATGGGTCTCTGCATATTCAATCTTCTCACGCGCTTTCATTTTTTTCTGACTAAATTTCCTCAATTTCCATATTGCTAAATCATTTCAGTTTGTGTGAATATGTCCTCCTCTCCTCTTGCTTATATCCACAAACAAGGCTGATGGAAGCAGTTGTCAAGAGATCAAACTTGCATGGCATGGATTTAATCAGCTGCCCAAGACCCCATTAGAGTATTGAAATGCAAGAATTTTACATTGAGGACTAAGATGTGTCTGTTCCAAGCCACAATATTTTCAATCACCTGATATACATGTGTATAATTGGTATTGAATAAGTAAGACAAAATAAGAATTGATGCATTTGAATTATGGTTCTGGTAAAGACTACTGAAAGTATCTTGGACTTCCTAAAAGACAAATCAATCTGTCCTGGAAGAAATACTGCCAGAGTACTCCTTAGGTACAAGGACTTTAAGACTTTGTATTACAGATACTGGACATGTTTTTTTAATCATTTTGGGGGGGCTCATATGACTCATCACAATATGTATATGCATCCATTGTGTAAAGCATATTTGTACACATATTGCCCTCATCATTTTCAAAGCATTTGTTTCCTACTTGAGCCCTTTGTATCAACTAGCTCCTCATTTTCCCCTCACTCCCTCATGAACCTTTGGTAAATTATAAATTATTATTTTTTCATGTCTTGCACTGACTAATATCTCCCTTCACCCATTTTTATGTTGTCCATCCCACAAGGAGGGGGTTATATATAGATCATTGTGATTGGTTCCCCATCTTCCTCTTATGGTATGGCTACTCTCCTTATTGGTCTGGAGGGGTTATATGCCCTGGATTCCCTGTGTTTCCAGCTCTTATATGTACCCATGTATATGTTCTGACCTAGTTGATTTGTAAGGTAGAGTTGGGATGATGATACTGAGGTGGAGGAAACATTAAAGACCTAGAGTAAAGTTACATGTTTCATCAGTGCTATACTGTACCCTGACTGACTTGTCTCTTCCTTCTGACCCTTCATAATAGAATGACCAACTGTCTACAGATAGACTTTGGATCTCCAATCTGTATTCCTCAATCACATTGACATGATTTTTGTTCCTTCTGTTGTGCACAGACTCCTATGGGTCAGAACCAATTTGATGGTATCTAACCATCACCAAAACTAGACAAGGTGAGAGTGTGCAGGTGAAAGACCAGAGGAGACTGGTGAGCATTCTCCATGGGCAATGTGCAAAAGCAGAGGAAGGTCATGCAAGTAGAGCTGTTCCCGGAGGTAGCACTGGAACAGCACATAAGGAGGGTCCAAAGTTTGATAGAAATAGCTGGTCAACCCATTACAGCAATAACAAATGCTGCCTACGTTCCTGGGATTAGCTCCAAATAAAATGACTAGGCATCTTCTTCTAATCCAATGCAGTTTCTCTTGTGGTGCCCCCCCCCCCGCCCCCCGATCATAAAATTGTTTTCATTGCCACTTCATAACTGCAGTTTTGCTACTGTTATGAATTAGGCAACCCCTGCAAAAGGGTTGTTCAACCCCAAAGGGGTCGGCACCCACAATTTGAGCACTGCTGTAACCTCACCCATGGAATGAGCCACTTAGATTCCGAATGCTCCAATTCCTCAGGCTTTTCTGTCACTCCCTTGTCTGCAATCCTACGACCCACGGTAGCTCATCAGCCCTCTGCTTCGTGTTAAAAAGTCCAAATATCCTGTTATTAACTCGAAAAGAAAATGTACCAAACTCACAATACAGCTCAGTGAGCCCTCAGGGGACAGCTTATTGGGGTGGAATATGAGCAGGGCTGGAGAATGAAAATGGATGTCTTTCTTTACGAAGGAGAAAGGAAAAGAAAAGGAAAGGCAGGAAACAGTGTATTTCTGGTCTAAGCGTCAGCAGGCCGCCAGCTGGGCCAAGGTTTTCAAGCAGAAAGCAACCACTTGTATGTGTTCACAAGGAGGGTGAGAGAGAGGGGCAAGGTAGCTGGAATCGTGCGAAGTAACGAGATCCATGTGGCGCCTTGCACAATCCAAGAGGAAGAAAGAGCCACATGCAGCCCTCGTTTCATCTGACGATGGGAAGACAAATGGAAGGGGCGGCCCAGGGAAGAAACAGCATGACATTCACTTTATTTTTATGCATGGAGTTCCTCAGGGCGAATGCTCACATCCGGCCTTGCCTTCCTCACATATTTAAACTCTCCCAGGCCGAGGTTAAGTCAACTGCATGAGAGCTTCTCCTCCTACGTTTTCAAGACCCTTTGCCTTCACTCATCTGTCCTCGCTGTCATCAATGCTTACCGTATTTCACCTGTGAGTTGCAGTCAGCTTCCTGAATGTCTTCATCCTCTCCACGTCAAAACGCTTTGATGCAGGGTGTAATTTTGTGCAGAGAGAGGTCGCAGGCAAGCGCTTGGGGAAATGCCTCTGTTTTCAACCCCCGCGTTCCAATAGAACTTGAGGCCCACACTTTGGGGTGTTTGTTTTGAAAGTGGAAGGATCCCTTCTGATGTCTGAGGATCGTGGAGGGGAGCACTGCAGAAGTGGAGGAAGGCATCACCCCTTGGCGTCTGGAGCCTGGGCTGAAGGAACGGCGCAGGTGGCGACCAGATTTCAGTCATCTTCCAGGTTCTTGATCAATGACTGCATTTCCTGCACATATTTGCTGCCCATTAGCATACAAAAGCTTACCCTACAGCTGCACCTTAACACATGGGAGAAAAAAGCAGTGCTTTCCCCTGGTTCCTTCTGTCTAAGACATTTCCAGTATTGTTCTCCCAAACCAGCTCTGGAATTTGGATTGGCTGCTTCCACCTTGTTGGGGTGGACATGACTTTCTCTTTAGAAAACAGACAGTGATGTGTACAATGGCCCCCTCTTTCATATTGAGGAAAGAGTAACCAAAGATGTGGATCTTGGCCTGGAAGTATTGAGGAAGGACTCAACTGCCCCCTAAAAGGAGGGTGAAATGATTTCACAATAGGATTTTCAAAAACTAAGTCTGATGATTTAGGTCTGAAATGAACATAGTGCTTCTCTGAACCATATTGGGTCATCATGTGTCAGTGACTATTCTGAGGCAGCTGGTAACCCCTTCAAGGTGTGAACAGAATGGACATGCTTACTAAGCTCTTCTCCCACTGTCCCTGTCCCTTCCTAGAAGAAAGGAAAGCTCCAGTAACCTACTTCCTTATTTCTGTGTGCTGCTTTCCCTCAATCCCAACATAGCTCAGATGGGTCAGCACCTGTGTACCTGGCTACATTGACCTGGGTCTGCATTAGAGACCCATGAATCGGTGTTAAGGGAGCACAACTAACCTGATGCTAACTTGAAGGGGTGAAAATGAGAGAAAGCATCAAGGAGGTGGATTGACATAATCACAACAACGGACGGCCACCTACCCTTCATTGTGACAATGGTGCAGGACTGGATGGTATTTTCATCCATTCAACTGGGAACTGTCATGAGTCTGAGCCAAGGAACAACAGCAATTTGAATTCTTTATTGTTGCTAATGTCTTCCATGTCATTTGGATTTCGTCCTTCAGTGCCATCAACTCTATGCTTCCTGCACCATTTGATAGTTTTCACATAAAACTCACTGTCACATACTCAAAGCAACAGGCTAGAACAGAGTAGAACTGCCCCCTGTGAGTTTTCCAGAATGAGCTCTTTAAAAAGAAATATTGTTATTGAGGGCTTATACAACTCTTATCACAATCCTTCCATCTAGCTGTTGTGCTAAGCACATTTGTTGCCACCATCATTTTCAAAACATTTTTTCTACTTGCGTTCTTTGTATCAGCTTCTCAGATTTCCTCCCTCCCTCCACTACCCTCCATCCCTCACAAACCCTTGATGATTTATAAAGTATTATAATTTTTTTTCATGTATTACACTGAGTGATGTCTTTCTTCACTCAATTTTCTGCTGTCCACCCCCCTGGGTGATCGATTCCTCCCCCCTTAATGGAAGTAGAAAGCCCCCATCTTTCTGCTGCACAAGACTGGCGGTTTTGAACCGCTGGCTTTGTGGTGAGCATATGAATGCATAATCACCATACCAACAGGGCTCCATTTAGCCCATAAAATCCTTCTGTATTGCAACTGGGGGCTTGCATTTTTCCTCCATTTCTTTCAGCTTGAGATATCCTGAGGGACAAATCTCAAAGTCAGAATACCCCTGTAAAGAAAGGAAGGTGAGATTTTATCTCACAGACTTTGGGCATGTTATCAAGAATCTCAGACCCTGGAAAAGATCATCATGCATGGTAAAGTCAATGGTCAGAGAAGTCCCTCAACAAGATGGCATAGCACTGTGACTTTAAGAATGGACTCAAAGGCAGTCACAATTGTCAGGAGGGTGCAGTACAGGCCAGTCTTGCTTTTGATGTAGGCACAAGGCTGCTGTATGAGTCTGAACAGACTCTATAGCCCCCAATAATGAAGAGACAATCACCTGAAGGGCCATCAGCTTAACAGAATACTCTCTGGTTGCAAAATAAATTAATCATCATTTTCAGTTATCAGTGGTGAAAACGAAAAGAAATCTAATATTAATTTAAGAAGCAAAACCTCCAAACTCAATGTCATCAAATTCATGCTGACTGATAGTGATTCTATAGGACAAAGTGCAATTTCCCCTGTGGGTTTCTGAGACCATAACTCTTTATGGGAGTGGATGACTCCATCTTTGTCCTTTGGAGCTGACAGGAGCTTTAAACTACTGAACTTGTAGTTAGTTATCAACCCAGGTTGTAATCATTATGCCATCAGGGCCCTAACATTTATCAAGCAGAGTCTAAAGCAGCAGTTTTCAACCTGGGGGGTCACCTGTGACCCCTTTGGGGGTCGAATGACCCTTTCACAGTGTTCACCTAAGACTATATTTCTGAAGGTCTTAAGAACCGAGACACCTCCTCTAGCTGCCTGCAGGCAGATCCTCCCACATTCACACCCCCACATATAGAGTCACCAAAGCGTGTAGAACTCTATTCAAGGGTCAAGACATTAGGAAGGTTGAGAACCACTGCTTTCCAAACTATTCTTGAATTAAAATAGCCACCTTGCATCCTGGTGAGAAATAAAAAATAAAATCAAACTCCATTGCCTTCATGTATAATCTTACTGTTAGGGACCCTGTAGGGTTTTAGAAGTGTTACTCTTCAAAAGTGAATATCCAGACCTCTCCTCTGAGGTAACTCTAGGAGGATTTGAACCACCAATCTTTGTGTCTAATTGTATAACATGAATCACTTATACTGCACAGCAACTCTTGTAGCTGTTGCTTTTGTTACCTGACCTGTAGTCAATTTCACTTCATGGGAATGTCATGAATATCAAAGTAAATATGCTCCATAGGTCTTAGAAGGCTGTAACTTCTCAGAAGCAGATAACCGGGCCCACCATTTGAAGACATCTCAGGATTCATTTGAACTGCCAACCTTTTGGAGAGTAGCAACACTCTGTCATTTTCACTACCTAGGATTCACTCAGACCCTGCCGTTCGTAGATACATACTCAGCTGATTGATACAGAGAGCTGGAATACAATGGGTTGAAGGAAATCCAGAATCAATGAAGGACTTGTTGGGATTATGAATCACACACACACACACACACACACACACACAGAGCCTTAACTTTGGAATACACAACATTACACCAATCCAGTGGCCACCCTTATAAGTAAGTGGAGGGAGTTTTCAGTGTGAGATTCAAAAATGAGATCTAACCACATCTAACCAGAACATTCCTTGACCCCAGCTTATGTTGCACCCACACAAGGAGTCTGTCTGGCAGACGGAAACCTGACCAAATCCCAAAAGTAAGTTTAGTTAGATGTATTTCTTTTTCCGTTGCTATCATCAACCCAATCTCCTATGGAAATTAGGTCTCAGGAAGTGTTTGTGGGGCATGTGTCATGAGGAAACAGGCTGAGACGACACCCCTGGAAATGTATAAGTCACTATCATGGGAAAGTGCATGAGAATTCCCATCAGCCCCTGAGAACCTGGGATGTGCACACATGTCAGAGGTCACAAGAGCCCTTGCTTCCTGTACAGTTTACTAAGTCACCTGCCAACTCTCTGCTTTCCTCCTTCCTGGCGGGCTGGGAACCAGATATTTAAATGAACACCAGTAGAGTGGGAGAGCCTGCATTTGAGAGTAAATAAAAGAAAACACAGCATGTCCGGTTGTTCAGTTCTTCTGCTTTGGCAAAGTCCAAAATGTAATCTAGGGGTGACTTTCAAATCCAAGTCTATCGGGTTTCATCACCTCCTGTTCCTGGGTGTCGCTGCAAGCACAATGCCCATTTTCATTCCCAGCCTCCTCTCCCACTGGCCCCATGGGAGGAGGCCTGAATAGTGCCAGACTGCTGGGGGGTGGGGAGGGGTGGTCCTTTTGTGCTTCACTAAGGGTAACAAGTGACAATGGGCATTGAAGAAAGTTCAGAGACTGCAATGGAAGTTCACCCAAGATTAACGAGCCCCGTCTTCCTTGCACCAATCCCTGTGGAAATCAAGGGGCCCCTGGTTTTGAATGGAATGGATCGGGGGGGGGGGGGGGGGGGGGGGGCGGTGTGTGCACAGTTTCTGGATCTACTCACAAAGACACAGATATATGAAAGGCCCCTGAGCCCTGCCTGGTCCACAGGTAGGTGGGCCTGGCTGCCATCAGCAGGCTGTGACCTTAGGGAACCTGACTTCAGAAGTGACCACCATAACCTCACACAAAGAAGACGGTAAAATTGACAGCCAAACACTGTAATAGAGCTGCTCATATTGTGCTCCCGGGGTCTCCAGGGACCATCCAATCCATGCAAGAAGAATAGGACTAGCTGGAAGGGGCTCAGCAAGATTAATCACCACGGTGATGCAGATTTAGCACGTTAGGTGAAAAGATAAATGTGGAAAACGCTGTGTCAGAACCCATGGTGTGGCCCTGCACGGCAATTCAGGGTCAGTAATTGAACTTCGCTCTAATTATCCTGGGGAGATAATATTAACTTATAGTCGGGTGTGAAAGGCAGAGTCCATAATTCATCACTCGATGGACCTGCTCATCGCGTTGGGTTATTGAAATATGATGCGTCCATTTTTTCCCTGTCATCATGACAACTGATGTGCTTATTTTCCTCCCCAGCACCCCCAGGGGATGATGAAATAGGAAGCAAGCATTCCTTCTGGTGAGAGAGCGCACTTTATCACGCTGGCTTTGAGCAGACAGAGCTCTTTGGCGAACTCAGAAACAATTTGCTCGAGCAGAGCTGTCATCCTCCTAGAGCTAGCCAGGGCCAAGGTGGACTGCCCAGCCTCACGTTGAGTCCCCCCACCCCTTGCTCTTCCCCACAGCTCCCATGATCCCTGGCCTCCAAAGCCTGAATGGCAACCCATGATGTGGGATGCTCAAGCATTCGGTTCTTTATCATGGACACAGGCTGGGGCAGTCAGGACTGAGTAGAGATTTGCTAAAAACTTAACTCTTTGTGTATGATGTGCTGACTTCTCTGGGTGCAGATGTTCTGTCCTTCCCACTACCTAGACCTACCCTGGAGTTGGACATTGATATGTGTTTGCCCAAGCATTCCTCGGATGCATGGGAAAGATGGAGAATGAATGAGGAAGACTGAAGAGGAATCCATACCATTGAATTACAATTCTGGCAAAGAGGGAATATTGCCATGGACTCTCCAAAGAATGAATCCATCGGCTTTGGAAGGACAGCCAGAAGTTACCTGAGAAGTGAGGGTGGTGAGACTTGCTCTCCAGGTAACATGCACTTTGGACATTTTGTCTAGAGGGACCGTTCCCTGAAGAACGATGACACACTTGTAAAGTAGAGGGTTAGGGTAAAAGGAAAAGATCCCTTAGAAGATGGACTGTCAAGTGATTGTAGAGGTAGACTGAGAGACATAGGCACAGGAATGCCTGTGAGGGTGTCTCAGGACCCAGCATTGTTTTGTTCTGTTGTGCAGAACAAAGTCACTAGAAATCAGAACCTATTTGAAGTCCCCTAACAACTACAAAAAGTCATTCCGGAGGGAGTGCTGGTAGTGCAATATCTCCATACGTAGTAGCTAACCAAAAGATTGGTGGTTTGAAGTTGGGAATAGCTGTTTCATGGAAGAATCATGGAGCAGTCTGCTGCCTAAAACAGTACAACCTTGGAAGGTCTATGTAGCAGTTCTAGCCTCTCATGCAGGTTCTCTATGTATCAAAGTCTACTGGAGAGCTATGAGATTTAATATTCTTATGGAAGAAACATGTCTTTCTTTTTTTTTTTTACAAGATTCCCTTTTTGAGGCTCTCCATATGTATCCACGTATGCATTTTGAAAAGCACTCTTAAATCAGAGACAACTGCACAGAGGAGAAAACCCTTCCTTGACCCTTAAAAACAAAATCCCAGATAATTCAAAAGGAAGGATGCGCCTTTTCTGATATATATTTATATGCGTATATATATATATATATGTATATTTAAATATGAGGTGAAAGTGGGCATTCCAATAAGTATGATGGAAAAGGTGTGTTCCCACATAGAGGGGAAAGGGCACGAGAGAGGGGACTAGATAATAACCTCGCTTTAGCGACAGCAGGCAAGAGGCAGAGGTAGCAGGGGGAACCAAACTTGGTCCCTCAAGAACTGAAGTGTGCAAAGCAGACCAGCTCCAGTGAAGACACAGCAGTAGCAGTGCCTGCAAGAGAATCAGCGCCTTTGATGAGAAGGGCTACAGAGAGAGAGAGAGAGCACCAAGATGAAAGAAGAATGGGTGGTGGCCCTCCCTCCCCTCCCCAGTGCCTTGCATGACTGGAAAACGATGGCAATTGCAATTTTGGTTCTCAGGGAGATGTTAGTAAATAAGGGCATTCAGAAGCCCTCCACCCTGTCCCTGGCGAAGTTTATACAGCAGCTGACAATTGTGCTATTTTAATTGAGAACAGAAAGACAATCCAGTGTGCAAGGTCTCCGGGAGGATAGGAAGTTTCCTCAACAGTCCCTTATCTCTCTTCAGCTCAAATGTGGCCCTTCACTGAGAAGTATCCGCAGTGGTTTCCTACACACCACCACTCACAAGAATGAGTCGTCAAGCCGCCTCATTTCTCCTTTTGTGTCGTTACTCAACAATTCAAGAAAAATAAACAGTTTGAGCTAACTTTCTGGTGCAATGCATAAGAAAGCTATAGTCGATAAAGGTGACGATATTTAGTTGAACTTATCTGAAGTCAGAGGGCACATGCTGGTTTATTAAAGTCTCCTTAGATCTTCGAAGGAATCAATCAAGTATCAGGGTCACCATAGAAAGACGTCCTGCCCTTCTCTCAACTGCTGTGGTTCCTGGGAGACAATTAGAAGGACCCCATTCATCATTATCACCAGGGGCAGGCTTTCACTTGGAGTAAAAGAAGGGAATCACTAGCTATGTTTACCTGGGGATTTTCTGGTCAGTCTTCACCTTAACAGGGGAAGGCAAGCTCAAACCAAACTCCTGGAAGTAGCAATAATATGCAGGCAGGAATGTGGGGGAGCTTGCTGGTAAATGAATGACAATCACCAATAGTAGCCCCGACAATGGATTCACATTGGTAAACTGGGCAGGCACCATCGTGGATTGCGCTGACTTCCAATCGTGGATTGTGCTGGATTGCCTTGCTTGACACAGTCATGTGTATGCCATCAATTTTTAAGGTAGAATGGCCTGGTTTTGCCTCATGGGCTTTGGGAAGATCACTCAGAGAGGTCAGTCCTACTTTGCCCTCATGTATGTTACAGTCGAGGGCCCCGCAAAACTGTGGATGACCCTCAATGGGGTGACTTTCATAGCGGCTGCATCACTGGACACAAACATGGGAACAATTCAGGAAGCAGACCATGGTGCAGGACTCAAAACCAAATCAAAAAATAGTTCACTGCTATGGGGTTGATGTCAATTCTTGGTAAACCTTAAGAAGAGGGTAAAACTGCCCTGGCGGGTTTCTGAAACTGTATTTCTCTATGAAAGTGGAAAGCCAAAACGTATTCTGAGGAGTGACTGTAGTTTTGAATGGTCTTGAGGTTGGGATCCCAAAGCAGGACCAGGCCATGTGCTTTATTCTTCTTCTTGTATATAAGTCAATATAAATCTGAATTGACCCCAAGACCCCTAGCAGAAATAACAGTCCCATTTGGAAGGGTGCTATTTTGTTTATATCAATTAGCCTATATCAGAGTATAGTGTTTATTAAATCTAAGGAATTTTGAGACACAAAAATAATAGGTAAGTCACGAGTCAAACCAAGGGCAAAAGGACATGTGCAATGAAGATGACCCAGCAACCAATGACCCTGATGTCTCCAAAAATGAGAGAGCAAAA
Organism: Nesogale talazaci; assembly: GCA_004026705.1. Taxonomy (NCBI): domain Eukaryota; kingdom Metazoa; phylum Chordata; class Mammalia; order Afrosoricida; family Tenrecidae; genus Nesogale; species Nesogale talazaci. The sequence goes on along the minus strand of PVJH01008743.1, from coordinate 18,235 downwards.
TACTCCCCCAGAGAAAGCCTGCCCCTCAAGCCAATGCCCTGCATTCAGACTCGTGGGCTTTGAAATCATTAGAAAATATACTTCTGCTCTTTAGAATGCTCTACATTTGGTATTTCTCTCATGGCACCTCTATAAAACCGAGACAGTCACCAAAGGTGCAGGCTTATCTGATGGCCCAAATGGATCAGGAAGATAGTTCACCACAGTCCAGGACTCGAAAACTGTGTTTTATATTAATGTCCTTTTACAAATTCAAGACTTGCGGCAACCCTGCCGGGAGCAAGTCTTTCAGAGCCAGACTTCGTTCCACTAGCCTGTGCTCCCTTAGTATCCTTCCTGGTCACACTTTCTTTCCAACTCAATATGCCTGCTCCTGCACACTCTACAGAGTACAATTTTAATGTCCACGTCCCTTTTTGACGCACTTGGGACTGAACATTAGTGTGTGACTCACTTTATTGCAATAGCCGCTTTATGATGGTGGCTGGAAATGGAATGTCCCTATCTCCAGGGTATGTCCATGTTACCTTGGGCATGTCACTATCAACAAGTAGGCATCAATAGGATGACCTCGAGCCCGTGAATACGAAGTGACTATCCCAGGAGGACAACTGCTGAAGGGTCCCCTAAATTCTGAGCATGCCAAAGTCTGCTCCCCCAGACTTGAATAAAATGGCAAGGCTCAATCTGTCTTTAGAAATGACCCAACCAGCAGTAAAGACAAAGCTGTGCTTCCAGAAGGAATTTGGTTCGAACGTACATGAGAGATGGTGGCAGTGGATTAGAGAATTACTGTGCACAAAGCATCATACATTTTAATGATCTTTGTCATTGATGTTTTAAAATTCCCTACCTACACATCAGCAGTACCTAATGCATGTTTCCTTTGACATGTTTGAAGGACCAGCCAGGATGATCTGCCAGCTCAATGGTATGCAACACTCCAAAAATTACAGTCAGAAGTTTCCTTGAATATTCAAGTATTCCTGTGACAGAATTTTCTCCAGGAAAATCAGAAGGCAGTGTATCAAGGTATAATGCATTATAAAGGAGTGTCTACTATATTATTCTCCATGTATTCATAGTAGCAAATGGAAGGATGCTTATTTGGGGATTTACTCTGCCACCTGGGCCTTTTCACTTATACAGATTTTAGTCAATAGCTATATATGCCCTGCAGAAGCCCACAAGCTGTGCATTAGCCTGCTAACAGAAAGGTCTACAGTTTGAGGAGACCACCAGCTGCTGCTTTGGAAAAAGAAGAGACTTAGGATTCACATAAGGACTTAGAGCCTCAGAAATGCACACAATTCTCCTCTGACCTACATATATTGAATCAATATTGACTCAATGGCAATGAGTTTTTTTGTTGTTGTTATTTGGGGTTTGATATCTATCTTAGTGCAAACTGTTGGTGCACTTGACTGCTAACTGGAATGCAGATGGTTCCTGCCTACCTATAGATGTCTCAAAAAAAAAAAAAGGCCTAGTGCTTTACTTTGGACAAATTAGCCATTGAAAAACCCCACTGAAGCCCAGTTCTACTCTGACACTTAGGGGAAATGATGAGTTACAGTCAGCTTGACAACAGATATTAGCAGCAGCAACAGACTTTGTTCCAATAAATAGTATGGTTTTTCTTTTGTTTTTTTTTTTTGTTTTTAAGAAATCAGCAGACTAGATTTGGCTCCAAGGCTGCATTTTCTTACTCTGTATGAGAGAGTTAGAAATCAAAACAAAACTCCTGTTATTTAAGCCTTATCTGATGGATCTCCATCTGTGTTAGTCCGGGTAGACTAGAGGAACAAATTTCATAGGCATTCATATAGATAGAGGGAAAAGGCTTATTTACAAGAGGAACAGGATATTGAGCCCAGTCCAGTTTAAAGTCATAAGTTCGACATTAACCCATATGCCTGAAATCAGTCTATAAAGTCTCCTTCTGACTGACGAAGACACAGGTCAGTGGGTGCAGAATCCCGGCGCTGGCAGGGGTCTCCACATGGCTCCTCGCTTCCAGGGCTAAGGGTCCATCAACAGCATAAGCAACTCATCGCTGGCAGAGGTGTCCATGTGGTCGCCCCAGCTTCAGAGGTCTGGCTCCATCAGAACAAAGCCATGTGGTCTCTCCACAGGCTCCTCCAGCTTCTCGGACACTGCCATCTTGTCTTGTCCATGATTCATCGCCTCTCACTAACTCTCCACAACTGGGGAAGATAGCTTCCCATCTTCACAAGGGGAATATCGCGAGATTTCCCAGAAGTCTCAGGAGAAAGCTATGCCCACATAGAGGCCTCATTGGCTACTCAGTGGCTATCTCCAGATTAACAGGCTAGATTCCACCCCTATATTTCAATCATAAAATTAACATAAGCACATGACTGCCACACCATACCACTTATGCTGGAGCCCCAGTGACCCTACTGGTCTGAAAGAACCCTGGTGTGGTGGCCACTATGTAAGGCTAGCATCACTGGAACACACAAGCCACCACAGCACAAAAACTGACAAATAGTGGAACAACTTCTTTTCCTTCTTCTTCTTCTTCTACTACTACTACTACAAAGAGTTTGTCCTGGACTTACAAGTAGTATGTCCAAAGCACATACTACTACTACTGCAGCCGCTACTCCTACTCTTTTTTATATTAAATACTTTTATTGGGGATTCTTACATCTCTTATCACAATGCACACATTTGTTCATTATGTGAAACACATTTGCACATATGCTGCCATCATCACTTTCAAAGCATGCTCTTCCGACTTGAGCCGCTGATATCAGTTCATGATTTCTTCCTCCTCCATCCCCAACCACCCCTCCTTCACTTACCCTTCATATGTTATAGATCATTATTTTTCTATCTTACATCATCCTTCATTGCCCCTCAACCACTTTCCTGTTGTGCGTCCCCCTAAGAGGGAGTGATAGGTATGTCCTGTGATTAATTTCCCCTGTCTTCCTTACCCTCCCTTAACCCCGCTGGTATCTCTACTCTCATTGTTGGTGTTACTACTCTTCTGCAAAACATGATGTCATTCTCCAGAAACTGTTCCCTCCTGATGGCATGTCCAAAGGACACAAAATGAAGTCTTGCCATCCTCAATTCTGAGAAACATTGTGGCTAACCTTATTTTAAGACAGATTTATTTGTTCCTCTAGCAAGAAATTTTAAGCTGGATTCTGTCTAGATCCAAACCAGTAAATTGCATCTTTCTCTCAAGGAAATGACTAACACATTTATCAACTCAAAAACCAAATGCACTGCCACTGAGCCAATGCTTATGCATAGAGATGCTGACTCCTAGAGAGTTTCTGTGTGTTTCTGAGACTGTAACTCTTTATGAGAATAGGAAGCCTCAGACTTATCCCTCATGGAGTTATAGAGGCTGGGAATTTCTAAGTCTATAGGTAACATGCCAGACTAGTAGCTTTTTATGATTCATGTCTGCAAGGAAATATGTACTTATGATTTCAAGTCAGATGCCAAGTTCCCTGCAGCAGAGACAAAGGCTTCTACACTCAACAGGTGAGTTTGCAGACTGATGATGATTCCGAGTGTTGGCAGACAATAGGGCGTACTGGTGGCACAAGTCACAAGAACTGAATGTCCAATAGGGATCCAAATAAAGGACTTAGTCTCAGCCAAAGGCAAGTGATCTTTGCCAGCGTATGCATATGAATTGGAAGTGTGCTATATCTCAGAGAAAATTTCTTTCAATTGATGGGTCATTTATATCAGAGCTTGATATGAAGTTTAAACAGCATATCAGTTTGATCCTATCCTATAGGGTTGCTATGGGAGATGACTACATCATCACTACAAAACCATTGAGAAATATAGCAAGGCCAAGTTGACACACAATTGAACCATAACAATGCAACCTATGGCATATTTAATATTCTCCATCAGTACCATAACTCAGAGAACTCAACTTGTCAGTGGTCTTCTTTATTCTTTATCCAGCTTTTTCATTCCTATCAGGTGATTGAGAATACCACGGATGAATGAGATGAACCATTGTCCTGCAAGGGATGTCTTCACTTTTCTAATAGTTTAGAGCAATATTTTATAGAAAATTTTCCATATGCAATACATTATTTGATTTCTTGACTGGTGTGTCCAAGGACATTGATTATGGAGCCAAGTAAAACAATGCACTTAACAGCTTACAACTTTTTTCCATTTTTTATGATGATGCTATTGATGTAATCATGAGAATTTCTGTGTTCTGTATATTGAAGTGTAACGCATACTGAAGACCAGTCTTTGACCTTTGTCAGTAATTGCATCATGCATCTTTATATAAATACGCAAGTTACATCTGCCATCTTTATCTCTCAAGTGATTAATGGGTCGCTCTCCAACCCTCTTGTGTTATTCTTCTTCATACAGTCCAACTTCTCAAATTATTCTGTCAGCACACAGGTTGAATAAATATGGTGATGAAACATAGCTCTGTCACACCCCTTTCCTGATTTTAAACTGTTGAATATTCCCTTGTTCTGTTCTTATTACCACCTATTCATCTCTGTGCACTCTGCACCTGGGGTTGTTACATAATCTGGTGTCAAATAGAGACTAGTAAGAGTGAAAGTGGGTAGGGTTTATTCTGTCAATCAAACCTCATGTGGAGGTGCCTAGGGGATAGATAGCTCACTGGAAGCCAGACTCACACTCTCTGCTGTGTATTACTGATGAGAAGCCACATGGAGCTAAGCTGATGCAGCCAGAACCCTGGACCTGGAAAAGCCATATAGAGACCCATGCCAGTGCTGAGATATTTCCACCACCACTAGATCCACATGAAGTTCCACCCACTGCCCTGTGTTCTTACTGCATTCAGAATCATTGCATGGCTGCATGAGGTTAAAGAGGAATTTATGGATTGGATTGACACGTGGGGTAATATTGGTCTTATGGACTTGATGTGGACTGCATTGGGAAGTTTTCTTATTGCACAATTGCTCTTAGATATAAAGTTCTCCCTTAAAAATATGTGAGTGCCTCTGGATTTGTCCCTCTAGTCTACCTGGACTAACACACTACCTGAGCAAAAGTAAGTTATCTCGAATGCCAATATCTCTTAACACTATCTATATCATGTTATAATCTTTATGGTAGATTGTCTTTGTGCAGTCAATAAAGCACTTGAACTTTAAAGTGGTGGTCATATGTCTATAATAATTTCAGGATTGAGATGTAGGTGTGGAGTATAGCCTGCTAATCTGGCGATAGCCATTGAGTAACCAATGAGGCTTCTGTGTAGACATGGCTTTCTCCTGAGACTTTTGGGAACTCTAGCGATATTTCCCTCATGGAGCTGAGAAGCTATGTCCCCTGCTGTTGGGAGTTAGTTTCAGAGAAAATCAACTACAGATAAGACAAGATGGCAGTGTCCAAGAAGCTGGAGGAGCCGGAGGAGAAGCCACATGGCCTTACCCTGATAGAACTAGACCTCTATAGCTGGAGAAGCCACGTGGAGATCACTGCCAGCACTGAGTTCCTTCTACCACCACTAGATGCTGTTGATGAACCTTGAGCCCTGGAAGCGAGAAGCCCTGGGGAGACTCCTGCCAGTGCCGGGACTCTGCACCTACTGGCCTGTGCCTTCGTGAGTCGGAAAAGACGTTATAGACTGGTATCGGGCACATGGGCTAATATCAGACTTATGACTTTGAACTGGACTGGGTTGGGATGCTTTCTTAATGTCTTATTCCTCTTGCATATAAACCATACAACTATATCCATATGCATGTCTATGAACCCCGGACTAACACATTAAATATGATAATTGAAGTTAGCTCTCAAACAGTTTACCCTAGGCCTTGCTTTGACTGATACTATTGAGCTTTCCTGTTACATCTTTTAATAAATATAGCCAATTCATTCATCTGCATTGGTCTATGTATAGAGTTAGTATTTTTTTGTTGAGAATATATTAGCAAGGAAAAAGTTGTTGAACAACAAAATTAATAAGCCGTGTTTCTCAACTATTGATGCTTTCTCCTTTCCAGCTTTTTAATTCTAATCACCAGTAATTTGAATGCATTTTGAGTGCATCATTGATCAATCTCAGACCACAAATGATGGTAACAATAGTCAATTCTCCGACTTTGACATGAAAGGCTGTTGTATAAGTCTGAATAATAGTCTTGTGAATGAGACTTCCATGTAAGTGTACGGTTATTTTCTGATCACGAACAGTGCTGCATGTCAGATGCATCTGGAAATCTTCTTTTGGACAGTGGATATGACACCAATCCTCGTCATTTGCCATTGTCTGCACAGCAAGCCACATGATTTTCTCAATCAAGATTCACAGTACTAGACTATTTTAATTCCCTGGTGCCTGGCAGATGGAGCCCTGGTTACGTGGATCAAACTTCTCTAGATCAGCAGTTCCTTCCATCAGTCATTCTGAGGGAGAAAGAAGGGCATCTCTGCTACTGTACACAATGTCAGTCTCAGAAACTCATAGGGACAGTTCTACCCTGCCCTAAAGGGTCACTATGTGTGTGCAGCAACTCAATGACAGTGAGTTTTCCTGGTTGCTTTTGATGCCTGGGATATTGATCATGAAGCATTATGCTTAATTTTCCACAACTAAAAAATTCCTAGACTCATATTCTGTACATGCCACACCCAAATTGTTACTGGATGTGTAAAATGCTGTTTCTTTTCACTTGGGGTTGTTCCACATCTGTCCATGGAGGCCCTTTACTCTGTCAATGTTACTGAGATCAACGCCGTTCTGAAGAGGCAGCTCCTCCCCCATCACCTTTGGAGCGTTTTCCACATGAAGGGCATGTCTTGTGGCACCCTGTCAGATGAGGCTCCGCCTCTGCCCTTCACTTCAGTGTGCTCTTTCCAGAAGTAGATTACCCGGCCTTCATTCCGCCCTGTCTTCGTCTCGAAGTCCCGGGGAAACCTGTACTCCATGGTTGACCATAATGGTGTTTGAAAGGCCAGCAGCAGTCCTGCTTCCAGTCTCACTACTACCCACGCACAACCGCAGACGGAGATATGCGTGGCGAACTAGATCACAAGCTATGACCACGTGAACATCCTCACAATGCAATAAAAAAGTGTGAAGCCGTGGAGGACCCATTCCCAGACACTCATGAAATCAATTCAGAAAATCAACCAACAAACAGACAAAAAACATGAAGTACTGTAAGCCTTTAAAAACTGACTGAACAAAAACATAACTTGCAAATAATTCAGCCCACGAGCAGTGGTGAAGACCAGACAGGTTGGGTTGTACGCATGTAAGGTCGCTGTGTGTCCTGTTCGTTCAGACACAACTGGGTCTAATAACAGCAGCACGCTACATAGAAATGTAAAATGCTACTCCAGGCCTGGCCCAGAAAATGGCCTTTGTCCCTTTAAGCAGACACATCTAGATTTCAAATGTGACACTGTGCAAACAGACCATTCTTGTGGATTCCAATTCGCCTGGATCTCTTATGACTTTGGCAGATTAGCCTTTCTAGCCCCAATATTAATCTGTGTGTCAACGTGAACTTCCCAGGAATCGCATCAGCCTCCATTAATGTATTTCCTGAACCTTCAGGAGTTTTTAATTAAACATTGCAAAACACAAACAGATTATCATGCGTTTTTAACAGTGACAAGTTATTTTTAGAGGCATGTTTCATTTCACACATCTAAATGGATGTGACAATTAAAGAAAACAACACGGATCAGGGGGAGGGGGCAAAAATAGCAGAGCATCTGATGGGCAGCATGTGGCTAATGGGCATTTGGTGAGCAGATGCGGGGAAAGGTCCTGCTCAGGAACTCAGCCTGAGAGACAGTGTGTATCTGATCTCCGCAAAGGAACGGCATGAGGCTGCTTGAGGCATGAAATGGACTCATCAGAACCTACAATCACAGGCTGCATGGCAAACGGGGTGTTTATGATTCCAGAAGACTCGCTTCATGGGTAAATCGGGGGCGACTGGCAGAAGCATCCATACGAGTGCCTGCCCCACATGTGTATGGTCGGGAAATTTGACACTCATCTCGCGTGCTTTACTGAAACGGCCCAGGTCGAGTGCATTGGGGAGCATTGGCCTTCTCTACTTCGCAGAAACCGCAGCGCTCTGGTCTCTTTTCAGAGCAATGGGTCCCCTTTACTGTGGGTGCCATGTGTGTGGAGGCCTCATGTCAAGAAATCCATTTGCTCTTTCATAAAAGTTATCGTGGTGTCTGAAATGGGTGATTTATGAGGAGGCTGCCGTCACCATCGGCCCTGGGATGCCGATGAAAACCCAAGGCGGGTCATGACATTTACACTAGGTCAGAATAATAATGTCATTCAGATCAGGTCCCGGGGTAACAGCCCATTTGTCTCATTAAAATAACGAGCGTGATTTGTGGCGATTGCAGATGGTCACCCTGATACACAAAGGAAATGACAACAAACCCACGAGGAATAATAAGCCGCACACTGACAGGGACTGGGACCTGCTGGTTGCAACAGAGGTTTCTTGTGTTTGCTTACCCCACCTTCCTGGAGCAGTTTGGCTAATAGCCCCAGTGGTTAGGACACAGAGAACTGGAAAGTTTGCCCCCCCCCCCTTGCTCCTCAGTGGGCTGGACTCCAGAGGCAGGGGCTTTTGCCTGGGGTTTGTACTTTACCAGTCCTGCTTGTGGTTCCCCACTGCTCAGACACTGGCAGCACCCCAACGTGGCAGGCACCTCAAAACTTGCAAAACTCCAGAAATGGCTAAAGCTCACAGCTGTAAGCAGATGGCATTCCATTGACCCCGACAGATGATCCCTGTGAAAATGCTGCCTCTCCTGACGAGTGACACTAGGCAGGACCTGCCACGGTCCAGGCAGCGAGAGATGAGAAGCGGTCCTGCCAGCTTTCGGTGTGGGGAGGGGGTGCAGGGGGGGGTGAAGGGGGGTGCAGGTAGGAGACACAGGACTGTTGCATGACATCCTTCGGAGGAATGAAAGCAGAGCTCCTTTCTGGAGTCACATGATCTGAGATTCAAAACTAATGAGTTCACCTTTCTTGGACCTGGAAGCACAATGAGCATTCTCTTCACACACATTATTATTATCATTATTATTTTGGGGTAGGAGAAGCGGGCATATGATCACTTTCTTGCACAAGGCCTAGGGATCATGGGAACTAGCAGCCATCTGAGAAGAGGCATCAATGTATTTGAACTGTGGTGCTGTCGCAGTCTGTTGGAAGGACCCTGGGCTGCCCACAGAACAAACAAATCTGTCTTGGAAGAAGGACAGGCAGAAGTACAGCCTCTTCCTTAGAGACACCAATGAGGGCACTTTGCCTCCTGGACTTTGGACTTGTTGTCAGGAAACACCAGTCTTTGGAGAAGGACGGCATGCTCAGTAGAGCAGAGGGACAGTGAAAGAGAGGAAGGCCCTTGAGGAGATGGATGGACACCGTCACAGCAGGGTGTGGGATCAGACAGGACTAATCGTGGAGCAGGGGCTGGCATCTTTTCATTCTGTTGGGCATCCTCTCAGTGTGAGGCAACTGTCGGGCACTGTCCTCTCACTGTTGGGCAACTAACCGCCACAAACAGGGTGAGTCCCCTTCTTTACAATTACATTCATCATTATTTTCATACTTACATTCCCTGGACACGTGTACTTGTTTAGTTTTCTAACCTGTATCCCCGGGATCTTAGAGGCATCCATTGATGATACAAATCATTAATGCACTTGCTGCTAACCCAAAGGTTTGGAGTCAACCACAAGTAATGTGCTGATGTCTTATGGGCAGGGAGCATGACTTCCTGCATCACAGTCAGTCAACACTATACGGTCCCCTGACAGATGACTGATGGTACACTCTTCCAGTAGCTTGAGAATTGCTTTCAGAATTCTCCTTCTTGGTCTCCTCAGACAAAACCTGAAGGGATCATAGTCCCGATTCTCTGCTCCAATAGAATGCCATGTGTGACACTGTAGGGACAGTATTAGATACCTGTCACAGTGTTGGGGTCAGTGAGGAGTCGTGGTGGTACAGTGAACTATGCATTGGGAGGCTAACTCAAGGAAAACAACACCAAACCAACATCACACCAGAGAGAGAAATGAGACTTTCTATTCAGTAGAGGGTTACAGTCTTGGAAACCCACAGGAGGACGTCTGCTCAGTCCTACAGGGCCACTGAATTGACTAGATGGCAGTGACATTCACACTATAGAGTTATCATGTTGATTAGCATGGCTGGTGTCCCAGTGAAGGGTTGTCATTGGTTAGTACTGCCTGAGTCAGAGTGCAGGGGTCGGATAGTGACTCACCTCACAATGTAAGGTCACTATTGATTATCTTTACCAGTGTTACAATGCATGTCAATCTACTGGTAAGTATTGTGTTTGTCACAATATAGGGTCAGTATTTATCCACACCGCCTGTGTCACAGTCTAGGTGCATGCTAGAATCACACTGTAGGGTTGTGTAATGGGCTGTGCATGAATCAACTGACCCCAAGGTCAGTAGTTCAAACACTAACAGCTCTGAAGGAGAAAGATAAAACTGCTCATATAAAGCACTACAGTCTCAAGAATTGTAGGTCATAGGGCAGATTAGCTTTGTCCTCTGGGGTCGCTGTGGGTTAGAACTGATTTGATGGCAATGCATCAAATTGTTTTGTTTGTTGTTATTCGGTCTTTCAGAATATAGGATCTGTGTATTAATTAGCATCATGTTTGTCACAGTGTAAAGACATTGTGGATTTGTAACACCATGCAGGATCAGTCTTGATTAGCAGCATCTGGGTCGCCTCTGGTGTCCATTCACAACTGAAGAGAACAGGTCTTATTCTCAGTGCTGTCAGTTCCCACCTGAACACAGCACATTCAAGATCTTGAACGTTATTAGCTGTACCTGGAAGGAGGTGAGCAGCAAGGATGAGAACTGTTTTGCTAACTGGCCACCAAGAGATATTTGAAGCATTCCTGAGGTCCCCCAAGAAAGATGAGACTAAATGACAAAAGTCAAGGAGCTAAAAGATGGGGGGTGTGGGTAGTAAAAAAGAAGGGTGTGCTGGTGTGTGTAGGTAGGTTGTTATCCTGCCAACCAGGAGTGAAAAAGCACAGTATTATCGGGAGACCTCTGAGAAGGGCGGGTCTCAGGGAGGCCAGAATCTCCATGGAAGCCCTGGGTTCAGTGGCGAACAAGGTCCCTCCCACAGAGAAAGTTCTGCTTGAATCCAAGCATACCCTGTGCTTTCCCTCAGCCCCACAGGAGTGTCTGCACTAGAAACCTATGTTTATTTTAATGTATTCAAATGTCTTCCATCTGGCGACCCTTCAAAGTCAGTACTTAGTGACTTCTAAGTGTCTCCTCCTTCAGCCCCATCGGTGCTATGGGGTAGTTATTTTGGGGACCAAGAATGAGCCTATTTCTGGGTCCAAGAACAAGCATTTGCATGGTCCCTTGTCTCTGCTTTATGAGAATAGCAGCATTTATGAAATGATGCAGCTTTGTCACATACCACGAGGCCATGGAAGAGACAGAGAGCTGTGTCGATAAGCTTGCTACCTGATTATCCAAATAAGGTACTAAAGTATGTAATCACATGTGGGGTCTCCTTTTGAAATCAGGAGGACCAATCTCTGCACCAGTGAGAGTATGACAGCTCATGACTGGCTGGCACAGGTCTGAATACAGGCATGTAGGTGCTGCCTGGTCCGGGAAGACAAGTTGACTTTCCCAAGTCTGTGTTGACCTAGCTAGGTAATGGAGTGTTCAGAGGTTTACCACATGATGTACATGATGTGGGCAATAAAATGGCATACATCATGCTTCCAGCCAATACCCATGCTACACTCTCATGTGCCATAACAAGCGGCTTGGTTATTGTTTAAGAGGGACAACACCATTATTGGATATGTAGGTTCCACTGTTCCCTGCTGTGTTACAAAGAGCATTTTAGAAGTCCAAACCATCAAAGCATGAAACACACTGGCGTTTGCAGATACAGTATGCAGTCGCAAGTATGGTATCTCCTTGCCTGGCTGGACCATTCTTGATGCTTTAGAGCAGAGTTTGTTTCATCTGCAAAAACCAAAAAGCAGAACCCAGTGCCATTGAGTTGACTCCAACTCATAGAGTATCATATGCAGGGTTTCTGAGGTTTCATATCACTTTACAGGAGCAGAGAGCTTCATCTTTTCCCTTCAGAGTAGTTGGTGGGTTTGAATCAAGGACCTAGCAGTTAGCAGACTGTGTTAATCAGGGTTGAGAAGAGAAACAAATCCAAGGAGACATATGTGTGTAAGAGAAAACTTTATGTAAAGAGTAATTGTACCGTAAGAAACATCCCAGCCCAGTTCAGATCAACCCCGTAAGTCCAATATTACCCCATATGTCAATACTAGTTCATAAATTTCTCTTTAAACTCATGCTGCCATGCAGTGCTTCTGAATGCAGTAAGCACACAGGCCATTAGGTGGAACGTCATGTGGATCTAGTGGTGGCGGAAGCCTCTCAGCACTGGCAAGAGTCTCTAGGTGGCTCATCCAGCTCCAGGGCTCCAACTGCATCTGTTTAGCAACAATTGGCTTGTCAACAGGAGTGTCTCATGTCTCACAGGGTGTGTCTGTGTGTCTATCTCCAGTGAGCTGTTTATGCTCTTCACGCTCCAAATGAGGTCATCAAGCTGTGACCTGATTGACCAGCTAGACTCTACCCCTTTGCAAGTTGACAGGAGATTATGTAACTGCCACACAGGCCAATGCTTACACAGCAGGGCCACCAGGGCTCCAGTTCTTGGTTCAGAGGCAGTGGATATGTTCTGAGGATTGAGAAAAGCTAGGGAGGAAGGGATGCCTTTTCTTTATAGATCTGAATTCCTAGCTCTCAAAGAACGTGCTACAGCAGAGATTCCCTCTGGCCATCAGGATTTCTAGGATTCTTAGAATTTAGGAAATTGCTGTTTCACCTGTGGCCACTACCAGCAGTTCTTTCTCTTCCTTCTACACCCTCCCCCCCCCCCACCCACTGCTGTCTGCTGCTTCCTTGTCACATAGCAGAGGTGGACAGGACCAAAGGAAAGAAAATGCGTATCTTTATCGTGCTGGTCATGTGACGCAGTAAACTGGATGTCACCAAGGTCAGTCTGACTTCTGGTGACTGTGTGTCAGAATGGGACTGTGTTCCTTGGGGTTTTAATGATGGATTTCTTTCAGAGATACATCACCTGGTCATTTTTAAGAGACATCTCTCGGTGGACTTTACGCTCTAAGCTTCTCGTCACTCCGCAGCATGTTTTTACCCATTGGCACCAGCCAGGATCACCAAGTGTAGAACTCAGAGAACTCTTCACCCACAAAAAAATCCCAATCCCAAACTCACTGCCATAGAATCGATGCCAACGCATAGTGGACCTATAGGGCAGCACAGAACAGAACTGCCCCAGTGGGTCTCCCAGTCTAGACCTCTTTACAGGACTAGAAAGCCTCATCCGTCTCCCAAGAAGTGGCTGGTGGTCTCCAATGGTTGACCACATAGTTAGCAGTCCAACCTGTAACCAGTACACAGCCAGGGCTCTTCCTTAACAACGAAAATGCCTGAGATATGACAAGAAAGGAGTCACACACGCACACAAGCTAGACGCACTCAGCAACTCAACTCTCTGCCCCTCGCTGATTCTGACCCAAAATGACCTGATAAGACAGAAGAGAACTGCCCTTGTGTGTTTCTGATACTGTAAGTTATGGGGATAGAAAACAACCAAGTAACCTACGACGCACAGCCACCACCCAACAAACTCACTGCCACAGTCAATGCCGACGCATGTAACCTCGCAAGACAGACCAGAACAGCCCCTGTGAGTTTCCAACACTAGAACTCTTCAAGGGAGGAGGAAGCAGAGTCTTTCTTCCTCAGAAGAGCTGGAGGCTTTAAATTGCTGACCCTGTGATTAACAGCCCACGCATAGCCACTGCACCACCAAGGTTGCTACAATCTAAGTCCTGTTTTTGGCACACTCAATGTGGAGTTGGTTCTTAGATTTTAAGTATCTCTTACAGTGTCCGTGAAAGACTTACATACCAACTGGCCAGGCAAAGACCAATCACCCAAGGTGACTGTGGAGAGCGGAGATCATAAATGTCAAATACCAGGGTTAATTATGGGCAAGCTGACAAAAGCCTAAACTGTGTGTGGAGAGGGAGGGATGATGCAGCCCTCCTTTGACATTCTAGTGGTCTGGAGCCTCTGCACTGTCAATCAGAGGGGATCAGGAGGGCCTGGAATTCATTTACCATCCACAGCAGCAGCTCCACAGTGGGAAGCAGCTGGAAGACACCGTGTTTTCAAATGTAAATGTTGCTGGCATTTCAAACACCTCGCCCATTTCCTGCTCTCCTCTTCAAGTACCTAAACTTACCAGTACTTGCTGTTACTAGAGTTCTGTCCACTGTCTTGCTTCAGCACTGTGATCATGGCGAGCTAATGAATGGCTGGCAAGAATGAGGGTGTCACGGGTGACCTATATACATGGGGAATTAGCATAGGGTGATGTGTCATGTGCTCAGACTGTCAGTCGTCTGAGCTTCAGGTCTCCCTTCATGGACCCCTGATGATACATATCAAGTTAGTCATCCTGCCACTATTTCCATTTCTTAAAAAAAAAAAAAGAAAAGAAAAAGTCCCCTCCAAATGCACATGCGAAAAAGGAGCAGACACAGGTCATGGTGAGACTGTTCTGGGAGCTTTTGCCATGTGTGTGTGTGTGTGTGTGTAAAACTGTCAATCACTCCAACAGCCACAGTCCTAGCAATTATCACTTCTGCTACAGAAAGACACGAAAGTATGTCTAATCTTTTTCTCAAGTGACTTGTAACTTCAGGTGAGATGTGAAGGATGCCTGCAGGTAGCGTCCTGTAATATTCCCTTCCTCTCAGCATCTGTGATGGAGCCTGGGTCTTTGACGGTTACATAGCATCATTAAAGGGCATCAAGGGTACACGGACACTTGGGGTCTTCCAGAGAAGGATGTTGTAGACATTCCCTGGACATCCAGTGGGCCAACGGGAGAGGTGCAGTGTTAGTGTGTTTACTTACCTTGACACCTACCCCTGGAGAGAGGATGAATCCCAGCATGACCCCAAGATGGGGTTTATAAAGTTCTGCGTGCAAATACAATGACTAGGGGTTGCCCTTCAAAGGTGGAAGGAGTGAGCCTGGATTAGTATAAGTGTCAAACATCTGAGCCATCTCATGGAAGCTGCCCGTAAAGTTGGTGACAGAGAACCCAGTTGGCAAACTTCTGCATGTTTGCCTGCTGGAGATGAAGGCAGGAGAGAGCTGGCGTTGGCTTCACAGTGGCTGACATGGTGTCAGAGTCAGTGACATGAGTGCCCCGGATCCAAGCTTCCACAGGAGCAACTGAGATGTTGCACTGCTGGTCCCTGTCCTTCCACTTCTTGTCGTGTTCCTAAGAGAGTCTCAGGCTGCCTGCTCCGACAGCCCTCCCCATCCCTGCCCTGCTGTCTCCTGTTCTTCACTACTTCCTGGAAACTTCTCATTGCAAATGCTCCTCTGTGGTGGAAGGAAATGATCATTAAGGGTAAATGCATCTTCAAAGCCCTCATCTCATTTATTTTCATTTTCTGTGTAATTGATTCTGAATTGCCCATGCTCATCAAGGGTGTAGATGTCATTCCCAAGATAAAGAGAAACCAACAAGAAGTGCCAGGTTGTCTTGAAGCGATACTATGAGCCTCTCATAGTTTGAAAGTCCTGCATCCATTTCCCATTGGTCCATGGAACATCAATAGCAGGAGGAATTCTTGATCATTTGTTCCAGAGCTGCTGTTGCTAGACCCCAGACGCAGCGTAACCATAGGCAGACGGGAAGGACCTGACCTCCATGCCTGGACCAGCCATAATATTGGATTGTAGACTTGAGTGTTTTGAACCCATCATGTCAGCTGATTTTTCAAGATGGTCACCAGGCCTTTGATTCTTTGTTTCTTTGTCTAAAGGATTCCTGGTGGTGCTGCGGGTGTGGTTAGATCCCAGACTGCTGAGAGCAAAGGCCATCCTTCAAACCCACCAGCAGTTCCTTGAGAGAAACATGAGATTTGAACGTTTCAGAAACCCTACATTGGATGAGTTAGAATCAGCTCTGTGGTAGTGGACTTGGTTTTTGTGGGGGAGATGTGGTCTGGAAACTGCTGAATGGTATGTAGGATTCTAGCACAGGCACACTTTTACTGCCGAGGGTGATGGTTGTCCATGAGGTGTGTGAAGCCAATTTGAAGCCAAGGTCTTTGACTTGGAGGGAGTGTTTCTATCAGAATGATCCCTGCTTCATGTGCTGTAGGGAGAGGTGTTCAAGGATGACTACCTGGGATGGACTCCATCCCTTTATCCTCTGGATATTTGTAACATTGTTATACATGACTTGCCCTTGTAGCAGAAACAAAGCTTTTCCCCTTTAATTAAATCATTTTATATTGGGGGCTCATACAATTCTTATCACAATCCACACATACAGCCATTGTGTCAAGCACTTTTGTACATTTGTTTCCCAAATATACAAAGCACTTGCTTTCTACTTGAGCCCCTGGTATCCGCACCTCATTTTTACGCCTCCCTCACCACTCATTCCCCACCCCACGATCAAAGTGATTCTTTTGTGGCATGTATAATGTCTCTCTTCTGCCAGGAGTTTAGCTAGACCCCTGAAGGAACAATAGACCTAATCACTTGGTGGAGATTCACATACCTCCTGAGTTTTTTGAATCCCTGTCATTTCTGTCAATCAAATGATGTTGTTGCAGGGCCAGGCTCTGGGGACAAGGACACTTGGACTGTCCCCTAAAACACCAATGCCATAACTGAAATAAAAAAAAACACAAATTTCATTTTGTATAAAGCTTTTAAATGTGTAGGCTGGGGAATGTGTTTTATTAGCTTATTACCCACATGTCACTTCAGATGGCATAACACCCTTTGCATGGATGAGCAATTAGACTGAAAACTCCCAGAGGGTCACTTTAAGAAATGAATGCTCAAAGGCAAAGAACTGAAGGGGATATAAACATTGTGCCCTCACCCCCAACATATACACACTCACACAAACGCACACACAGATACATGCACAGAGCCTCAAAAGGTGCTCTGAAAAAAAAGAATTCAAAAGTAATGGAGTTTTTTTCTTGAACTTATTGAAGATTTGTGAGTGTGTGTGTGTGTGTGTGTGTGTGTCTTTGCTCTTTATGGTACTACGATAGTATGTATGCATTTGTACATACAGAGACTCATGCATTTTAAAATGAAATGATGTTAATTGCATTCTGGGATCCATCAGTGCTTTGCTTTCTGCTAACTACTGAGCCAAACATAATGGAATATTATCACTTATACTTTAAAGATGATGTATTTGTCTCTTTGCAAGTGCCATGTTAATCCTGCATTTTAATCCATTGTCCCACTGAATGCTACTAACTTTCAGGCTTTAGAAGTAAACCTTTCATGTTTACACAGAGCTAGTTACTTTTGGGCACAAATCATGGTCCATAGACCAGGTCAGTCAATGTGAAGGTTTTCCAGCATGGTCTACTATTTGAGCCCCTGAAATCTTTCTGTGGCCAGAACATCCTTTAGGTGTCGAGAAGATTCTCTTTAATTCTGTGACCCCTTCACTTAGTATTTTCAGTGAGAAGAAAATAAAACAGGTTTTCTAGGTATCTTAATTGGGCTCAGCTTTCAATTCCTGAATCATGGATGACCTGTTCTCTACCAGTTCAATTCAGACTAAACTCTGGACCACATAAAAAGTTTCCTCCTCATTGCACCTGAATGGAACTTCCACCTTTCTCTTCCAAGTATTCCTACAGAAAGGGGTGTTTCTCAAACAATGTGAAGATATAATTGGTCTCCTTTCTCTAAGAAATATTTCACATAATGATTTCAAATCCATAAAATATGCTTTGATCATGCAGCACACTTAGTAAAACTTTGCAAAATAGTAAAATAAACTTAATTAAGGGGAGTTTTAAATGCATTCTTAAAAAATCAGATCACCTCTATAAATCAATAATCATTTTCATAATTGTTATTTGAGAATGGGAGAATTGAGTTGATTTCCCAGAGAATACCTAGGCATTTTATCTTGTTATACAATAAGAAGAACTCTCAAAACAAGGCTCTCCAAACTATAATTTCTCAATATGGCTTTATTTATATAAATAAATCAGGCAGGAAAAACTTGCAGAGGATTTGCTGG